>APFE031077305.1:0-44205 GCA_000404065.3 Pinus taeda | reverse complement strand
TTTCCTGTAAGAGCAAGGCTCTTCTGCTAAAAGCATCCGCCACTTTGTTGGCTTGCCCACTTATGTGTTTTAGCACAAAAGTAAAGCTCTGTAAGTACTCGACCCACTTGGCATGCTTATGGTTCAATTTGTGTTGTTGCGTTACATATTGTAATGCTGAATTATCAGAGAACAAGACGAACTCGTTGCCTAGTAGGTAGTGTCTCAAATGTTTTAAAGCTTGGACTACTGCATAGAACTCTTTATCATATGACGAATACTTCTATCGACTTTCATTTAGTTTTTCACTAAAAAACGCCACTGGTCTATCCTCTTGACTGAGCACAGCGCCAATAGCTATCCCACTTGCATCGCAATGAACCTGAAAAGGTTTACTAAAATCGGGTAGTCGCAAGATGGTCTCTCCGTTATTTTCCGCTTCAGAAGTTGGAAACTGTCTTCCGTCACCTTGGTCCAACAAAAAGGTTGGCTGGCCTTTTTGATGGTCTCTAGCATTGGTGCGCAGATCTCACTAGAATTCTTAATAAATTTTCGATAAAAACTTGCTAAACCGTGAAAGCTACGTACCTCAAACAAACTTGTAGGTGACGGCCAACTCATAATTGTTGAAATCTTTTCTGGGTCCATCTTTAACTCGTTCTCCGCAACTACAAATTCCAGATATATCAGCTCCTTCTGGAAGAAAGTGCACTTCTTCAAATTGATCAGCAGCTTGTTTTGCTGTAGCTTTTCGAATACCCTTCGAATATGCTGAATGTGTTCTCTTTTCATCCTGCTGAAAATTAAAATATCATCCAGATAGACTATCACAAATTTTCCGATAAATTCCTTTAACATTTCATTCATCAGTCTCATGAAAGTACTCGGAGCGTTACTCAATCCAAATGGCATGACCAGCCATTCGTACAGTCCTTCGTTGGCCTTGAAGGCTGTTTTCCATTCGTCTCCCTCTCTAATCCTAATCTGGTGGTATCCACTCTTCAGATCTATTTTCGTAAAATAAGCTACCCCACTAAGACAGTCCATCATGTCGTCCATTCTAGGCAAAGGAAACCTGTATCGAATTGTGATTTTGTTTATAGCCCGCGAATCGGTACACATTCGCCATTCTCCACCTTTCTTGGGTGCTAGTATTGTTGGTACTGCACAGGGGCTCAGAATTTCTCTGATTAGTCCCTTATCCAACAACTCCTGTACTTGTTTGCGTACTTCTTCATTGTCCTTTGGACTCATCCTGTACGCTGCCTTATTTGGCAAGCTTGATCTTGGTATAAAATCAATGTGATGGTTGATACTCCTTTTAGGAGGCAACTTATCAGGTAACTCATCAGCCGCAATTTCTTGGAATTCTTCCAATAGCTCCTGTATTTCCTTAGGTAGTTCTGATTTTTCCAAGTTCAGTAACACTGGTTTCATCCTCCTCACAACTGCAAAATTAACTTCATTTTCCTCTACCTGTTTCACAAATTGTTTTCCTCTAATTAACAGTGTCTTTGTTCTGCTTGATTCTGCTGTTTCTTCTTCTTTGATGGGTACAAGTGTGTGTTTAACCCCATCCTTCGTAAATTTATAGCAATTGGTCTTCCCATCGTGTGTCACCTTCCGATCATACTGCTATGGTCTTCCAAGCAGTATATGGCACATGTCCATTGGCATAATATCACAGACCACCGTGTCATGATACTTGCCAATGTGAAACTCTACCTCGCATTGTTCATCAACTAACAGCTGGTGGCCTTTCTATAGCCACGACACCTTGTAAGGTGGGGGGTGCTTCAGCCTTTTCAACCCCAGTTTTTCCACCATCTCAGTGGCAACCAAGTTATCCGTACTCCCGCTGTCTATTATCACTTTACAGCATTTTCCATGCAATTTACAGACTGTCTGAAATAGTGCTTTTCGCTGTGTTGGTTCAGCCACCTCCTTGGTTGGTTTTAGCAGCGCTTTATTTAAAATCAACGCTTCTCCCGTTTCCGCTATGTCTTCCACCTCCCGTGGTTGTGCTTCAACTTCTTCAGGCTGTATCATAAATGTTCCCCTCTGACCTGTCTATTCAACTTCTGGACATTCAAAGGATCGATGCCCCCATTTATGGCACCTGTAGCACTGGACACTAGTCCCTCTTCCGCGGCCATTCCCTCGTCCTCGCTGATATGACCGACCTCCTCTGGTGTTGTCTCCTTTCTCTGTTGTCCCTGAAGTTTTAGAACTGCTGCCTTCTTCGCTGTTCGCAGCGGTCCTTCCTCTACCGTAGGACTGTCCCCGTCCTCTACCATTCCCTCTCCCTCTCCTGTTATTCTGTTTCCGATTGATTTTCTCTTCAGCCTTCACAGCACTCTGAAAGGCTTCTTCAATACTTCGGGGAGAAAGAATACTGATTTCATCCAGAATTTCCATCCTCAAGCCATTTACATACCTCGCTGCTTTTTTCTGGAGTTTCATCCATATAACCAGCACGTAGATTCACCCGGTAAAACTCTTTTGTATACTCTTTGACAGTCATACCCTTCTGTCTCAAATTCTGTACTCGACGACATAGTTCAACCTGGTAATCTTTCGGCAGAAATCTACCTTTCAATTTTGCCACCATTCTTGACCATTTTCGTATGGGCAATTTGTTCAACCTTTTTCTGTCTGCTTGGACATTGTCCCACCACAAGAGGGCATGTCCCTTTAACTTAGTAGCAACGAACTTGACTCTCTTATCTTCCCTGACTTCCTCATTTTCGAAATATTTATCTAGTTCGCTTATCCAGTCCAATAGGATATCTGCAGATAGACTGCCATCGTAATTAGAAATCTCTGTTTTGGGTTTGCTGCTGGCCAATAAAATTGAACGCAGCAGTCTCAATTCTGGAGCTTCTTCATCTAACCCGTCTGTAGCAGCTACCGCTTCTACCTCACTATCATCTCCCAGTTCCGGGTCTCTTCGCCTACCCGCTTCCACTGCTTCCAAACGAGCTGTAAGAACTCTAACCTGCTCTCTCAGTCCTTCATCTGCTCCTCGGCGTCCACCTCTCCCACGTCCTCGTCTTGGTGCTTGCACCTCTGCCATCTTCCTCTATATATAAAAAAAAGCTGCTCTGATACCACTTGATGGGGCCAGCCCACGTGATCCCAACGCTGTTCTGGTTGACGTGTATTCCACCGTGGCAAGGGTTATGATGGGTTTATTTATTGTTTGATTATATGTGCAATCTGCGGAATCGGTACTTTGGATTTGTGTTTAATGAAGGTTGGTACCTCCGTCTCGTCTCCGTTCGGCAGTTGGGCTTCTCGAAAACCTCACTAGGGTTTAGGGCTTTTACTTTGGTTCTCAACCGTTCGCGCTCATTTCACTTTGTCTGTTTGGTTATTGTGTTATTTCGTCGCTCTGCAACTGCGAGACCTTCGTGGCTGTTTGTGGGTTTTCTGAATGGCTTGGCTCACTGGTTCGATGCCCTGTTACATTTTCCACAGTACTGTTGGTTTATGTTCGGCCCTTCTGGTGTCAATGGTGTCTGCTCGGTTTATTGGTAAGTTTCGAAAATTCTGTTATGTAGCTAGGGTCTCTGTATTAGTTCTCGGCTCGTCTTCAGCTATTTTGTTCCGAAACCCTTGTTGGTCATTCTGTTCGGGCGATTTTATGGTTGCTTTTGTTGGCTGGGGTTTGTCTCCTCGCGGTCTGCTAATGCCTGCGTTTGCCTTCTTATTCTCAACTGTCTGTGACTGTATTCCGCGTGTATACTCGTGCTCTTCTGCAACGATTTCTAGGTGGCTCGGTTCCTGGTGGCCTGGTAACGATGCTCTCAGAGGACGACTTCGCAAACCATACAGGTAAGCTTTTGCTCTATGTCAGAATGATTCATTCGCTCCTCCTTCCATTACTTACGTTTCGGCTCCTTCGTGGGCAGGTATACTTTCTGGTTCGAATGGAGGTGTTGGTGCCGTGTACAGGTAAACCCAACTTCGCATTCACTTTTGTGTTCAGGTTCCTTTGTTTATATTGGTTTATTCCATAGGTGTGCCGACTGTCTAACACTTCTGTTCGCTGTCTTGCAGGGAGGACTGTGCACAGTGGCCCTCCTCGAGTCCTCAACAATCTGCAAGTCTCGGGTAGTTCTTTTCTTTACTGTTCGTTAGTTGTTTGTCATGGGCTTCCCAGACCCTTGCGGTCGGTTCTATGTGCAGTCCTAGGTTGTTAGGGTTGAGCTTGTCTTTCGCGGCCTTCGGTCTTGTTTCGGTGCCGAACCTTGACTGTAATCTTTTATTGTTTCCACTGTAAATATTATGGCTACGCCTGTGGTTTGAGTTGCTCGGTCGTTTTGGACAGTAAACGATGGAATTTGTACAGGGTTTCTTTTATATGCAAATATACTTTTTCTAGCAACATATCTTGATAATGTGGAATGTTAATTTCATGAATATGATTGACTGTGCATTATGTTGCATACCTGGGTTCGGGCGTGTATGTTTGCTGTAGAATTTCCACTTGTATATTATTGTCTTTCTTTCGCAACGCCTGTAGCGTGCTCTGGTTGACAACCTAGCTTTACAAAGAATTATCACTGCACTATCACACAATTGAACACAGTACATTTATCATTTGAATGTTCAGTATATCTTCTACTTTATTATCTCTGCTTCCTGCTTACTTACACGAAGTCGGAACCCTCTCAATGAGTCATTCCGCTCTTTTTATAGTTCTGTTTACAAAGGTAGTTCTTATTACATAACTGTTGTTGGTTGTTAACTGACATATTCGGTTTCTATTTGGCAAGAATAAAACTATTCCTAATTTGTTACTGTTCCTAATTAAAAGTAAACTATAATATGATTGTTTTTCTCTGTTTCTGGTAATTAAAGAAAACAGTACATAAGTAAATAAAGACAACAGTAAAAGAAAAATAACCAAGGCAGTGTTATTGCCCCATCCATCAAACCATGTTCCCAGTCCTCTTTGGAAACTTTGTCTGCCTTCCCTCTGTTTTTACCTTGTTGACCAGATGCTCCTGCATCATTAATACTTAATACACATTGTTAGATTCCCATATAAAACTAAAAATTTAAAAATAAAATGATAAGAAAAAATTGATAAGAAGATTGGAAAAAAAAAAAAAACTTAGCAATAAAGTTTAACGTTTAATATACATAAACACAATTTTCAAGTTACATGAGTTTTCCATGTAAGTTATAGCATTGCATTATCTTGTTTAGGAACATTGGAGAATGAGGAGTTGACAATAATTATGATGATACTACTGGGTAAGAAATTATGATGATATTGCTTGGTAACAAGTTTTTTAATTAGAAAAATTACCATATAAGTTATATAATTAGATAATGTGAAACTTTGTTACTTTATATTTTTTTCAAGTTTATAAATAAATTTTAAATAAGTAAACATTAAAAATATAATTATAGTTATTTTTAAATTTGAGAGAAAATAAATTTGAATGGATATGTTTCTAATTCGCTAAGTTTTTTTTTGGGTAATTTGGAGTATCTTATGGATTAGAGACATTATAATCAAACCTAATAAAAACATTAGCAATTGTACTCTCAATTCTTAGAGAGAAAGGCTCTTGAAACACATTAGAAGGTTAGATTAGAGTTGTTTGACTCTAGTTACATTTTGCTTAAGGATCCTCTTTTTCCTCCTAAGGAGATCTTGTAGTTTTTTAACATTTATTTTGATTTGGAGGGCTTGCTCATCATAATATATTTGGTTATTTATGAGTATTTTAACAATCTTAATCATACAAAAAATTATAAGTATTGTGGCCATTGTTAGCAGGTTGGGATGTAAATACTAAATGGGTAAATGTTTTAAGTATGGAAGACTAAATGTAGTGAAAGAAAGGGATCTTTTGATTGGATGATGAGTCCTATAATTCATCGCCTTAGTGCTTAAATCATGGTAGATTTTTTAAGTTAATTGACATAGAGGATAAGATTCAATTAATTAATTTAAATAATAAGATTAAAAGAAAATAACCAATCAAAATTTGCAAAATTAAGAGATTATGCTCACATTGAAAAATACCTAAACCTCCCATATTTATGTTTATGTAAAAAAATCATAACCAATTAAAAAATAAAATAACATTGTTAATAAAAAACCTATAAAATCCTTAAAATGTCACACAAATCTATAATTATATATAATTATTAATATATATATAGAATAATTTTTTTTTCAATTGATTATATAACTTTTATCCATTCAACCAAAAATAATTATTCCATACTCCTCAAAAAATTTTAAGCCACTTAACTGCCCTAAAGTCATCGAGCAAAAACTACCCATTCTAAACATATATAAACTACTATAAAATTATAAAAATTTTCAAACACTTTTCAACTAGTATAAACATGAAAAATTCCAAATTCATTTAACTCAAGAAGTAAAAACTATTTACTATAGGAACATTTAAGCTCCCATAAACTTGTAAAAAGAAATTCCAAATTCACTGAAAATATCTGTTTCGCTTTTTGTTTGGAAGTTGTAAATTAATATGGGAAAATTACATTTTATAAATAGAATAGAAAGATGATAAAAAACAGTGTACGTGATCCATAAAATGATGTAAGAGCGTGCATACAGATGTATGGTCTCCGCGTTCCGCTGTGTTTTAATTTATTGATGGCCCATCTTTTTAACCAAAACCAGTGCGGTCGGTGGCTTTTTAATTCAATTAATTAACATAGATTGTTTGGTTTAAGATTATGAGATTTTTTTCAAAATTTTCAAGTGGTTTTTTTTTATTTAATTTTTTTAAAATTTGGTAAGAATTTATTGAAATCACAAGTTTGATAGATAACCCCTGTGCAATAGAAATGTCTTAAAGGTTTTTCAAGGTGTTGAATTCATATATACAGTGAAAACCTAGTTTAAATAATACAAATCAATATTTCACCTTAAATTTTTCCACCCTATTTGGGCACTAAAGACAACTCCAATTTAAAATAACATAGTTAAATAGCCCACAAATTAATCTCGAAAATAATGGAAATTTCTATAAGTTTTTGATAAAATTTGACAGAAAATATTTGAAAATCTAAACTACAGTGGTGACATTTCAGAATTATGAATGCTTCAAAAATTCTTCATGGTATTGAATCTATTTACAGTATAAAAAAACAATTCAAATGCTCAGCATTCTAATTTTTTGAATTTTTTGTGACATCCCAATCAAAGGCACGAATATTTCTAAACCTATAGAAATTTAATATATATGGGTGGATTTGTAAGCGGTTTGGATTAGGTATAATCTTTAAAATAATTTACTGCAAACTAAAAAAGGAGATTTATGATTAAAATATAAAGGTGGTGATGGCGACCTATTTCATGATATTCCGCCGTACAAATCTTGACAGGACAGATACAGATGGCTTGCACCTTGTGTGTTGTGGTTTTCTATTTAATTAATTGGTTGACAGTAACGTGAGTGGCCAAAACAGTAACACTTTTGGTTCGTCTCGGCTTTTGATCTGTGAAACTCATGATGTCTGTAATGTCTTGTCCACTTTACTCTCTCACATTTGTAAATACAAATCACATTCGAAAAAAAAACATCCCATTGTTAAATTCAGATGAATTTAATGTAGTTTAAAATAAAATTTTTAATAATCATTGAAATAAAAATAAATTGATATTTTAAGGTGTTTGACACGAAAAATAATGTATGAGTTTTTAGTTTTTAGTTTTTTGCAATTCAATTATTTTCTGATTTAAATTGATAATGGGTTGGTTCAACCATTCAATAATTTCTACGTTGAAATGACAATGTCAAAAAATTGATGTTCTTATAAATTTTTTTGATGTCTTTAAATGCATCACATTCCAAAATGAAATATTTTTAGGCTTCCTTACAAAATGTACACACCCGTTCTTCCCAAACTTCTTTAAGCTTTTTCCACCTTCCTATTTCAGACCGAAACTAATATGAATTAGTCTTACCAAAATTAATATAAATTAATCTTTGAAATCCAAAAAAAATTAAAAAAATTAACAATTCTATATAACCCCAATAACACTCTATACCTCCTCTATAAAAATGACTGGGCAACTCTATTTAACCCCCGAGAGTTACCCTAGAACCCAATCCTTAACTTGGTTATCTAACAGGGGCCAAGTCACATGTACTATATGTAATAGTTGTATGGCCGTTGCAGTCAGCCACTGCAATGTAGGACCGCGTAGCACTGTGGCTTCACCTGTTCTACTTTATTCAGTGACGATGTGTGTGCCCAAACAATTGTAGTTGGGGGCCTTTTACTTGTATTAATTGGGGCAATTCGGGCACTCATGTGATGTCATGTTTTAGTTTTTTTTGGGGATTTGTGAAGATAATATTTTTAATTTTTAATTTGATTTTTGAAATATTTTAAATATAATTTTTTAGAGTTTTTTAAATAGATTTTTGGTTTAAATCTATTAAAAATATGACAGTCAAATTTTGATTTGTGTTATTTAAACTGGTTTTTGATTATATATACATAGATTCAACATCCTCAAAAATCTACAAGGCACTTCAATTGGGAAGAGTTCACCCCATCAAATTTGTGATTTCAATAAATCTCTACTAAATTTGAAAAAAATTACATCCAAAAACCTTTCAAAAAATCACAAATAAAAACTATTCTTTATATATCCATTTAAACAACACCCAAACAATTTTATTTTTAAATTATTAATAAAAAATATTTCCAATAATACATTTAATCCAATTACATAATCGTATGCAATCTCATCTGAACTTTCTTGGAAAAATGACCATACCCCACCATTAAGCGTTCCTCTCACAAATATATCAAAAGAATTAAAATAATAACGACAAGCATGTTTTTTTGTGAATGGGCCTCTTATCCAAGATGACCTAGGATTAAACTTCACCTAGATTGTTGGGCTTGTGTTAAGGGGAGGAGACATGGTGTGGAGTGCAATGCCCTAGTGATTTTAATGACTTAGATGTCCCTGGTCACGGTTGATTCTCAAGCCACATGTCAAACCAAACACATAAAACTTAATAAAATAATAATATATAATTTTCCAAAACTACATATTTGCAAACCAAATTCAATTTCAAAAATCTTTGTATTTGAGTCGTTTGTAAGTAGATTTTTATTAACAAGAATAAAAATGTGTTTTTATTTAATTAAGCTCTAATAAAAGTAATATTAATATTTGGTCATATATAAATAGATAGATAAAATTAGTTGTTATTTAAAAGTATATAAATTTTTCTTTATTTGATAAGATTGATGACTTAAAATACATCACAAAATTCCCTTTTTTATAAACTATCAGTGAATTATTTTAAATCTGTTTATATATTGTCTTTTAATGAATTTTATCGTTTTAAATATTCGAAACGAAATAAAAAAATCACCATATGTCATACTGATTTTTTGCTCGGGAGATTGGAACATAATCAAAATTGTACTCTTCCAATGGACATAAGAGATAAATAGAAACTAACATAACTACACTCAAACAAACCTATGCTAGGATATTGATTTATGTGGCCATGCACATAATTAGTTACAAAATGAGATAAATACAAACTAACATAACTACACTCAAAGAAACCTATGCTAGGATATTGACTTATTTGGCCATGCACATAACTAGTTACAAAAAGAAATTCATTCACACAATCCATCAATAATCAGGGAAACAACTCAAATTATGAAGCTATTACTGGGATGAGGGTTGTTGAGTCTATCAATGGTCTATCAACTGTTGGAGGGATGTCGAGATGTTAAATCCTCGCCATCATGTTGTCCATCATCTCCAACCTACAATCACAGTGTTTTAAGTGTCCATGCATATGATCCAAGGTTTGTAGCATGTCCATCTTAGACTCATGGTTGTCCAATAACGTTTGTCTTAAGAGGAACTTCATCTGCCAGTACAAATACAGTGTTTGCATGTACTAGTTGGCTCTACCTTATGCATGCCCCGTGTCTAGGATCCAACCTATCCAGTTTGTCATCACCTTGGAATATGAGAGGGAAATTCTTTGAGATGGGGCTTCCCCTTCAGATTGGGTTAATTCTTCCTGCACATGCATAGGAATATACTCCATGTACCTCAGTGAAATTCCCACTACTTTTTCCTGTAACCACAAGTTTCCTCTGTGGGCTTGCTCCTCTTAATAGCTAGCTCCCCTCCTCACTTGACCTCACTCACTCAGTGTAGTGAATACAACCCTCGAGATTTGAATTAGAAGAAAAAATGTGTATTATGCAAGCAATGTTTTTTGGGCTAGCAAGGCACCATGACGAGAATAACAGACAACTGTTAGCCTAACTTGCTCGCCACTATCCCTGCCCACTTCCAAACACCAAATTTCCACTAGGCCACTAGGCTTTCTGCTCCACCACCTGAATTCAACCCTTTGCCTAAGGAGGACAATGAGACCACCACCCAGTCCATGCAGATTCGAAGAGGCCACGTCACACTCTCCTTTCAGCCTACATCACAGAGAAATCTCCAGAATGCCAATCACCCTTAGCAGAAACCCACCTTAATACATGCCTCCCTCTGTCCAATAAACACACTAAGAAAATCCACATCCGCCCATTCTCAATGGGGGTGTTAGTGGCATATAGAGCACACCAGAATTCAAGGCCGACAGATACCCAATAGGTTATAATGAAGATAGAGCCATAGCTTATCCCCAAACATCTTCTACTTACCAAAGAAATTTAAGACCAAATATACTTCAAACTCCGTGACTTACTCCACTTCTAACTCAAGAATAGAGAAACAATACAAATATGGTAGTGCACATACAACAAAACTAGTAAGATCCAACCAACAACTAGCAGGCGGCATTGGAATTCATTCAAATTCAACATACAGAAAGCAAACCCAAAGGAAAGGTACCAAACAATATGATAGATATTACCTGCAAAGATGATCAAAACTTTCCTTGTTTGTTGTCCTCTATTGCAAGCACAAATTGGGAAGATTTCCACCTTCTTTGAGTACTAATTGGGAAGACCGCCCTTCACATCTGTATGTAGCCATCCAAATTTCATGCATCCTTGCCCCCAGTGAGAGGTGAAACTCAAACCTCTAAAACTGCATGCATGATTACATTCCTCCCTGTTCTTCACATTCCCTCGCCCGACCTCATGTACTAGGTCTCGAGACTTAAACTCACACTCTCTCCAACAATCTGGGTTGTTGAGTCTTGTTGACGAATTAAACTCTCCATGCAAACCATAATTGCCACCTTTGGCTTCACATGCACAATGCCACTTCTTAGCTACCCTCAACATCCTTGCATGAGGGTATAACTGTGGGCCTTAAATGACATGTGATGTAAACTATACCCCTGCCAAGGGCATGGTACCACGCCCCCCAACCTATTGGTCGAGTGGAGCAGTGGCAACCGACACCCCTCCTCTCTATACACATCACCCCATCCAGAGTAAATTTGTTTACATATAATATATACATATCAAAATGATTATATATATATTAATTTTTTAATACTTAAAAATAATCAAAATAAGATATCTAAAAGTTTTAAAACACTTTAATGAAATTGTAATTTAAAATAAGATTCACTATAACTTATAAATGAAATAGTCATTTTCACCCGAATCGATGATACAATTTCAAGTAAGATTATGATTTTTTATTGTTTAAAATATTGTTTCGAATGCATAAATAAATTTAGCACCCAAAAAAAACTCTAAAACACTCTAATTCAATAATTTACGCATAAAAAATGTCATTTAATTTATAAATTAAACCGTAGCTTAAAATGATATATATTTAAAATAATAATATTATTAGTTTGGTATGGTTGTGGTTTTAAATCCATGTACACATTTATATTCAAAGACTACTCCATGTTCGGCGTCACCCACATCCCCTGCTTAGTCATAGTCATAGTCATGGCAATTTTTCCATAAACTCCGCTGTTATTTCGCACCCGCGTCGTCTGTTTAGTCGTAGTCGTGGCATTTTTTTCATAAACTTCAGTGTTTTGTTATTGGCTGTTTGTATGTGCTCATTTACTTTTCTTATAGTGCGGTAACTTTACATCAAATTGTACTAGAGATGATGGTTTGGTTTGTGGGACAATGTTTATATGATTATATTTTGAATTAAAAAAAATATATATCATTTCCCATAAGTAATTATATTAATATTTTTATCTTAGTGGGGGTATCCACGTAATTATTTACATGTGTTACTTGTTTATCATTTTGTTAGGTATGATAGTGCCATTGCAATAAGGTCTTCGTGAGGTTACCTTTACTTAGTGTGATGTGGGCAACATTGAAAACGCCTCCCCCACCATGTTTGAAATCATGCATTTAGGTGGAGCTTCAAGACATTGGTACAAGTCTTAAATGATCATGAATATGCATCGTGGGGGGGAGTTTTGAGGGGGTGGAATATAGGGTTTGGATTATGTTATTATAGTGGGTCATAGGGAAGTTTGAAATTATGATCATAATGTTTTTAATTGGTTAAATAGTGATTCATTTTTTTGGTTGCTTCGCTAGAAGCATATGGTAGCTTAAGTTAGTTGTTGATGAAGGGAAGGTAAGGGATATTTTTAAGTCTTGACTAGTCACAAGAAGTTCTTTCATTCTGTTTCTATGTATCACAATCATCTCTTTTTTTTTTCCTTTTTTCTAGTAAGTCCAGTTTATGCTCTTAGTATGGGGCATGGTTTAGTTATTCAAGTAGAGAGTTTAGTCTAGTTTGTGTGGGTATCAAAGGGTGGAATTTGTTTTTTTGTTAGGAACATCCTTCTCTATTTGACCTTCATCTTGTCCAGGGTTGGGATTTATTTGATCTTTGTCTCTCAACGACAAAGAGTTTTAGGAGGGTAGCATGGCTCACAAGGATGATAAGGTAGAGGGTGAAAGGAAGAGGAAACATAGTGCTAGTGTCTGTAGGGCCTCCACCTCGGGACACCCTACTCACTCCTCCAACATAGTGGGAGAAGCATGGGAAGAAAATAAATATTATTATATAAAGTGCTCTAAAGCTACAAAACATGAGCTAGAGGAGTTGGAGAATGGTATTAAGGCCAAAAGACAATCTAACTAGGACCCAAGTTCTCGAAGATATAAAGCACTGAGTAACAACCTAGCCTCTCTCACACATGTGAAACCAAGTTTTTCAACATAGTTGAAACCCATTGGAAGGTCAAGGCCTTAATTACATGAACCTTGGAGAAGAATTAGGAAGAAAATGAAGACATATTGCACATAATTTGGATATTCAAAGGTAAATTTGAAGTGACGTCCAATGGGGATTTAGTAATAAAATCCCAGTTACCCATGTTACAGAGGGGGGATTTAATTAGAAGTAGGATGATGGTTCAAATGGAATTCAATCCAACCCAATTATCCTAGAGGACAACCCACAATCATCATCATCAACTTAGGAAAAATAAAAGAGGATCAAGAACTCTTAGAATGTGCCTATGAAGGAGAGTGTTCACCCTTCCTTTGCTTCATCTCTAGTTTGGGTGCTATTAATCTTTTTTTATTTAATTATTAATGTTATCATGTGCAAAGATAGGTGGCTAGCTATGTTATTACTCCTTTTTTGCAAATATGTTGATAGATTATTTAACGTTTTGAACAAGCTAGATGATATTAAGCTGGTGGGTTGGGGGTGTGTGGTTTGGTGTTGGTTTTCCTTGAGGAAGTGACCCATTAATGAAATGGTTGTAATGTTTTTTTATTATCTATAATGTGAAATATCGACCTATTTTTAGCATAAATAATAGCAATAAATATTCTATGTTAGCAAAATGTAGAAATATGGGAATATAAAAAGTGCTACATATAGAGAGATGAAAGGATATTGGATTTAGACATAAATAAAAAAATATTATAAATATATGTTTACATACAAATATGGTTTGCAAATATAAATATCTTGATAATTAATCAAAATTATGTTTTATGTATCTATATCACATATGTTTTGAGCTCTTTAGTGAATTGAGTGAGATTACGACCAATGCAAATCCATATTTAAATCTTGATGTACCATGAGGAGAGAGTTATCAAGTCCCCGAGGGTGCAAACCCTTTCTAACTATAAAAAATTTAGGAAATGTTTGCACCAACCTTTCCTCAAGTATGCGAAAGACGAGGATGAACAATATTACATATTGAGATAAAAGAATATGCATTGTAATAAAATGAAAATGGAAACATAAAAGAAATAATGCCAAAAAAACATGACAAAATAAGATTCAAATAAAATGAATGTGATTAGAATATGAATAAAAACATAAATAAGCATACAAAGATATAAAGTATGAATACAATGAATGTTAATAGAATGCACACATATTGTTAGACACAAATGCATAATGTATTCATATAATCAAAATAGAATAAATAATGAGAGCCTTTATCAAATTCAATTTAATTTTCTAAGTAAAATGAGAAATATTATCAAATTCAATTTCATTCTGTTAACGCTCCTTAGTTTTCCCAAGGCTGAGAAAGGAAACCAAAGAGGTCACCTCATACCAACTTTGGACTAGGCAATTAGCCCTGCCAAATCAGAGAGGACTCTCTCTAAATCAATACTCACAGCCAATGGAAGTGACTGGACAATACTAGGGTTTTAGGCTCACTATCAGCTCAGTAGGGTTTTGATTTGGGTTTGTTGGATAAGAAGCACAAGGTTTAGGAACTAGGCCAAATAGGTCAAAAGATTAGTTGCAGACATAGAATGATGCAAGGTAGGTGTAATTAGTGACACAAATGGTTTGTCATTGTAGTATGGTAATGAGGAAATCATATCAAGGAGAATAAGTGATCTAAATGTTGGGCAAACTTTATAATGCTATGCAAGCTCCCTCATCAGTGTTAAAGAAAATATGTTTAGGATCGTCTCATATTAACCAAAATGTGAGGAATTATGTGCCAAGTGTTGAGTGTTTTTTATGAGAAATTTATGTGGTTAATTGGTTGTTTAAAACACATATACAACAAGTAAAATGCAGAGAAGTAAAACACAACAACTCATAACACAAAGTTGATAAAGGAGTTCACCCCTCCCAGGCTACATCTCCTTGGACCTGCTTCAATGGCTAGGCCCTCTTTGGATTAATGGTCAATTCTCTTATTACATGCACTTGCAATGCTCCAGTGGCTTTGAAACCTACTCCATTGGATTCAGAAGACCCAAAAACCCCAAAAATGACTATCCAAGATCTGTAATTGGACTTCAGCTAATCTAGGCTTGACCTCCTCTCTTGGTGGCCCTAGGCTTCCTTAAACTTCAACGTAGCAAAATGATGTACAAAAGTGCCTTTTTTTCCACTACAACCTATTTCATTGTGTTCAAAGCATCCAAATCATCGAGGAATGACTCTTTTTGAGCCAAAATTGGTCGAATAATAAAGAAGTTATGGTCTCTTCAGTTTTCCCTAAGAAAACTCCACCAAATCTGGAGAAACTCTAGTTAACCCCACCAAGTTTGGCGCAATGTCGGATTTGTCGGACCTACCAAACTGTCGCCAAGTTAATCCGCATTTAAATTAGGGATAAGCATGGGTTAATTAACACTAATCCCGCTTAATGCGTAGCACTGGTCTCCGGTTATGGTATATGGTCATATGCGGAGAGGGTTAGCCCGCGGCGCTGGCCCTCTCTTTCCCCAAACTCGTCGACGCTTAAATGCCAAATAGAACAAGCGCCCATTGTTTGTTAAGAAAAGTTGGTGCGAAATAGTGGTAAGGATTTTGGTTTTTGTGGGAGAGGTCCGGAGTTCGATTCATCGGCCTACCAAAACATTTTAAATGACCTTTGAGAGGGCACATGGTGGCCTTTGGGCTTGCTGCGTGTCAGCCTCTCATTGGTCCACCTTAATGCCCTTGACCAAATAATGTGTCGATAATTGTCAAAATCCGATTGAGCCATATGTCGAAATATTCTAGGAATATTCTTTTTGTTGATTAGGCTGTACGGATGCCTAGTCAACATCCCAGTTAGCCCTATACCCAAAATTTTGCTTGTTTGACAAAGTGGACATCAGGCTCTATCTTTCTCATACGAGCTCCATTTTGAGTGAAGCAAGTTGCGTTGGGATCATATCACTGAGATGGACACAGTCATTTAGGTTTTAAGCAATTTCAAGCACTTTGATTTTTGAGCAATATTTTGCCCCTATTCCAGATTCTGATCACTCCTTCCCACTGAAAAGATTTTGGACCCACAAAAGTTGGTTATCTGATGAGAGATGAATACTCTTCTCCTTCCCAAGTTCTATCAATTGAGTCTACTTGGAAAAATCTCCATGAGAACCACTTGGGTTCACTGACATGCCTTGCCTTGCAAATGGCTTGACACTTCAACTAATGTTCTCCTTTTGTTGCTAACCCAATCCAACAATTGCTGACTTCTTTCTAGTTAAACACCATTCTGTACCAAAGTGATCCCTCAGTGATTTGAAAGCTGACTAATGGCCTTCCCACTAAGAATCATGTTCCTCCTTTGCAACACATGCATTCAATGCAAGCTTCTCCTTACAATCCACTTTTCCAAGTTAAGCCCATCTGAGTGAACTACAACAATGAGTCCCAATATCAGTAATAAAAAAAAGAAATGCACATTCTTTTACCTCCATGGTTCGAAATTCCACATTTGGAATAATTCATTCGCCATCTCTTTCGCTTATTGGTGTCAACACATCAAATGGTCTATAATGGCTGCAAATGTTTTTGGCATTTTTGTCCACTTTCGCTTCTTGATTCCATCATCCTCCAATATTAACATGTTGCTCATGTCATGATTTGAGAATGAAGGTGATCTGAAAATGAAACTACTTTTTTTTGTTGTGCAAGGTATTCATTTCCATTAAAATATATGTGCAAATTGTTACAGATGTCTAGCAAATGAAGCAAAGTGTTCTTGGTTAATTTTCTGAGCATTTAGTGTGAAGGAGGACTATTTCATTTTCCTATTTAACATATCAGATCTGACAATCACAGCAAGAAAATTTCACCACATATAACACAATAACTGATGAAGCAGTTCACTCCTCTTGGGCTACATCTGCTGGGTCCAAGGCTCCCAAATGGGCATGTCCTTGCTTGAATTAGATGCTCAAAATGGTTATACAATAAGAAGAAGCCTAAACAGGCAAAATAAGCTGTGAAAATGAGTTCAGAACACAGAAAAAGTCAAGAATGACTTTTTGTTCACCTCCAATGGCTAACCATAGCCCAATACAGCTCCAACATCTCCTAGGCCCTGATGGCTTTCCAAGCTTCTTCGTTGAAAAAACACCTGAAGATTAGCTCTGCTGGCTCTGAAACCTATACCAATGGCTCTAGAATGATGAGAAGATATGAAATCAAAAAATTTTCATACAAAAAGGTTCTCCATGCCAAAGTTATGGCTAACTGAAGTTTTCTCCCAATTTGCCCTAAAAAACTCCACCAAATGTGGAGGAACTGCAGTTAACTTCGCCAAAAATGGCAAACGTACCAAAATTGGCAGTCTCCACCAAACTAATCGCACAATGGGTCGTAACCATCGGGCGCTTAAGCCACATGTGACCACGTGGTCCCCTAACTGTCAGGGTTGACCATCTTTTCGCCAAGCTTTAAGCCCATGGTTCTGCGCCAAGGTCTTATGGATAGGGGCTGGCCCCTTTTGCGCCCAAATGAACCTTTGATAAACCTTAAAGGTAAATCGTGCCTATTCAAGGTTAAGTTCCAATGTGTAGATGGGCCGGTTGGGCCTGTGGGCTGGCATTCACCTGACCCGGGGTCGAATCCTGCGAGCTCCAAATAGTTTTGCCGAAACAAACTTTGTGTTCTAGGGGCCATGTGGCAGCCTCCGAGCAGGCCACATGGCACTCATTGATTGGCCAGCCAGAATAGAATATTCCCACGAATGTTATGGGGAATTTTCCTTAGAATATATTTTTTAAATTTTTTCAAAATCAAAGTCAACCTAAGTCAAACTGATTTTTGTAAACTTCAAACTTGAATAACTTTCACATACGGTGTCGGATTTTCAAACCATTTATGGCGCCGGGATCATATCGACGAGACCTATCCGTTCGTTCTAGTTTCAACCAATTCTAAGCACTTTAAATTTTGAGCTTTTTCCATGACTTGGACTTGAGCTCTTGATCACACTTCCCAAATGAGAAGCTTTTGGACCCCAAGAGCTCTCTGAACTGATGAAACTGAACTGAACAGTAAATGAGATAATAACAACATCCTCTTCTGTGTATCCTCCAAAAATTTTCCTGACTTGCCAACTGTCCTCATTGTGAATTTTGCTAAATGAGCCATATACTTGTGTCGAATCTTGACCAAGTTTTCCGCCATACCAATCTGCCATTCTGAAAACAACAATGACACTAGCTGAACTTTGTGCCCTATTTGCTTGCATGCCTTTCCATCTCATGGAATCATGCAACGCTTTGCACCGTCACTTCGTTCTCTGCACCAATCGACACCAAAGGCACCTTGTGCAACATACAACATCAACAACAAGTTGTCCTCAAATGTGTTATACAATTGACACAACCATCAATGTAAAAAGTGTGCACACAAGTTGACATACATGTGTGACACAGTCAACACAGATCGATAAAAAACAAGATACATCTTTACAAACACATGTGTATGTATCATGTACAATGAACTATATACAGTTCGCTAACTACACATACAACCTCTATGTACATGTGCAACTTCAACTCTTCTTTTCAAATACCAACAAGTACATCATCCCAAAAAACATGTGGGTGACAAAGAGCTGAACTAAAAAGACATTGTTGTAATATAAGTGAGCATCATACTCATCTTTTACATCTCCATGGTGAAATTTTGCAACAACATAAAAATTCCTTCAAACTGAAACTGCTTTTACATGCAATCTTGCATCAACTTTTCAACTGAAATACATGCATACCAATCTGAAATTTACATGTACAAAATGAGTATGACTTACTGCAGTAAGAAATTAATCCACTTCCTACCAAGCCAACTCCATGGCGTCTTTTGTTGCAGCAACAGTTCTTCATGTGAATCTTCCACATCGATAATGGAATCCATAGATCCACATGCGCCAATATTTTTGTCCTGAAGCTGCATGTGCTTTGGACGACTTGTTGGATGCAAGGTCCAACAATGAGAGACATCATGTCCCTTATTCCGACAAAATGTGCAACTCTTAAGCACTTTCTGAGAAAGTTTTCTTTGCCTCTTTTGCTTCCTGTGGGCTTTCTTTTTCAACCAGCATCTTGAAGCAACATGGTTAAATCCACCACAAAATGTGCAAAAAAAATTTCTTTCATTTAAATAAGAAAAATTATCATTCTTTGCTGAAACATAATCAAATTGATCGTGTGAATGTTTATACCTCTTTTGCTACAATGAAAGCTTAACACAATGGCAATCAACTTGAAAACAAACTTGACATGTTTGTGTATTAGAACTTGGAACAAAATTTCTTTTCAAATATGCATCACATGCATTCAAAGATTTGAATGCTTTGCCATTAGACTGCACATATCCAAGACCAACATTCTTGGGTCGCTCCATAACTGAAATAGGATAAACCATGCCTTGTGAACGCTTGCCCAAACCTTTTCCTTCTTGATAACCCATCTTAAACATTAATTTGGACCCTATACCTCTTGTATGTTTTTCAAAAGAACCAACACACTTTTCAATAAAGGAAATTGAAGACAAGTTTGAATGATTTACCTCATCCTCAGGCATTTTCTTGGACAAAGCTTCTTGAGCTTGAAGGAGTTGTTTCTCCATGTCATGCAATATTTGGAGAATTGTGTCCTTTTCTTCCTTCATAGCCAACAATTGTGCATGAAGCTTAACACTTTCTCTTTGATCCTCAATGAGAATCTGCACCATGTCCTTCACCTCAAAGAATTCATTCTTCATGTCATCATTGAAGAATTTCGTGAAGGAGGAAACTTCACTTGTGCATGTAGTTGACATTATTTAAATGGTCAAATTATCAAAAGGAACTTCAAAGAAAAGTTCTCAAAGCTTTCAAACAAATGAAAAGCTTTACCCAAATGTCTTTACAACTACACTCTTATTCAAGCAGCCATAAAACACAAACTCCAATAGCTTTTGTAGCAAACACTAATCAAATGGGTTTGTTTTTCCAAATATAATCTTGAGGTAATTTGGGGTAAGGAAAATAGTCTTCAACCCTTTCCAAGACTTAGTAACATCAGCTATCCTTTCAACTCAAGAAAACTCATACAATCAACCATTTTGCAACCCATAAAACAGTCAATCTATTACACTGTTTTAACACCTTTTGCACAAAACTAATACTCAAAATATAAACTATACCAGAGATTGACTGAAGGAGATTTTATCTACTTTGCAATTGTATACGAAAAGTGTTTCGAAGGCTTCCTGGCTTGCTTCAGACTTTGTCTATAGTTTATATTACTGCTCACAGATTCATAGAAATAGGAACTGAGCTCTGATACCATCTGATCTGAAAATGAAACTACTTGTTTTTGTTGTGCAAGGTATTCATTTCCATTAAAATATATGTGCAAACTATTACAGATGTCTAGAGAATGAAGCAAAGTGTTCTTGGTTGATTTTATGAGCATTTAATGTGAAGGAGGGTTATTTCATTTTCCTGTTTAACATATCAGATCTGAAAAAAACAGCAAGAAAAGTTCACCACATATAACACAACAACTAATGAAGTAGTTCAACCCTCCTAGGCTACATCTGCTGGGTCCAAGGCTCCCAAATGGGCATGTCCTTGATTGAATTAGATGCTCAAAATGGTTATACAGTGAGAAGAAAGCCTAAACATGCAAAATAAGCTGTGAAAATGAGCTCAGAACACAGAAAATAGTCAAGAATGACTTTTGGTTAACCTCTAATGGCTAACCATAGCCCAATACAACTCTAACACCTCCTAGGCCCTAATGGTTCTCCAAGCTTCTTCACTGAAAAAAAACCTAAAGATGAGCTCTGATGGCTATGAAACATGTACCAATGGCTCCAAAATGATGAGAAGATACGAAATCAAAAAACAAATCATCCAAAGTTATGGCTAACTGAAGTTTTCTCCCAGTTTGCCCTTAAAAAACTCCACCAAATGTGGAGGAACTGCAGTTAACTTTTCCAAAAATGGAAAACACGCCAAAATTGGCAGTCTCCGCCAAACTAACCACAAAATGGGCCATAACCGTCGGGTGCTTAAGCTGCATGTGACCACGTGGTCCCCTAACCATCGGGGTTAACCGTCTATCCGCCAAGTTTTAAGCCTGTGGTTTTGCGCCAAGGTCTTATGGATAGGGGATGGCCCCTTTTGCACCCAAATGAACCTTTGATAAACCTTAAAGGTAAACCATCCATATTCAAGGTTAATTTCCAATGTGCAGGCGGGTTGGTTGGGCTTGTGGGCTGGCGTTCACCCGACCCGGGGTTGAATCCTACAAGCTCCAAATAATTTTGTCGAAACAAACTTTGTGTTCTAGGGGCCACGTGGCAGCCTCTGGGCAGGTGATGTGGCGCTCATTGATTGGCTAGCCAGAATAGAATATTCCCGCAAATATTCTAGGGAATATTCCAAGGAATATTCCTCGAAATATTTTTTTTTCTTAATTTTTTTTCAAAATCAAAGTCAACCCAAGTTAAACTGATTTTTGTAAACTTTAAACTTGAATAACTTTCACATACGGTGTCGGATTTTCGAACCGATAATGGTGCCAGGTTTGTATCAATGAGGCCTATCCTGCTGTTTTGGTTTCAACCAATTCTGAGCACTTTCAATCTTTTGAGTTTTTTCCATGACTTGGACTTGAGCTCCTGATTAGAAGGTTAATCATGAGCCTCTTGTTCAAGCGTGGACCTTCCAAAATCCCGCGACATCTTGTCACAAGAAACACCATTAACCTTGAAAAACATTCATGCAATAATATAACTTGACGACCTCATCCTTTTTCTTCTTCAAAGCAACAAATGTCACATCATGTGAACATCGCCATTTACTCTTACATCTTGGTGTATAAACCATCGACTAAACACAAGTCGACAAAACATGCTTCTTCAAACAACTGAATTTCAAGTCAAGCAAAAGCATGTACAACAATTTGACGATTTACAACAAGAATTCCACATTCTCATGAAACAATTCATCACTAATCTCCCTTTCATCTTTGTAGACAAAATCAACTCTTGAAAGTCAATATAACATACATGTAACAATCAATCGACCACACAATTCGACTCTCATGCATGTGCAAATGGTCAGCATTCTCAAGTTGACAACATACATGTTAACAAAGCAATCAACCAACACAAATCAATCACTCATGCATGTTCAAGCATAATGAAACTATTAAAAATTCCACTATTCACACACACAAAATCTCATGCATGTATAAAAATTCTCAACTCTCTCACAAGTATAATCACATGTACAAGAATCCCATTGGTATGTACGAGTAATTAAAGAGCTGAAATTACCAAATTTGTTGTAATAAAGTGAGTCAACATACTCCACCTTTGAACACCTTCCTGGTGTAAACATGCAAGTTCAAGAATGCAACATACATGCAAATTTGTAGTTGTAAATTTCCATCTTTGTTGCATCTAAGTGAGCCAACATAACTCTACTTTTCCAACATCTTGTTTCATGCAATATGCAGTTGTTGTACTACGAAACAACCCCCCCATTTATAAATAACAATAGCTAAGGTTAGAGTTATAAATGGGGACCTTTTTAAATCTTTAGGCTTAGGATAATAATACCTAACTCTAAGAAAATACCTAGCAAAACCTTGCAAAATGAAATAAGGATGAAATCCGCATCGCAAATCGCACTTTTCTGTGTGACTATCTTAAAACATCTTCAAAAAATTGTGATCTGCGATCGAATCTCCTATTGTGATAGCCCGATAAATAGTAGCACCTTGTCATTTTGCAAATCACATGTCGCACTTCGCAAACTTCGCAAGAAATTTAGCTATGCCATTAGAATATCCATTAGTGATTTGCGAAATGCAATATTGCGATATTCGCAATCGCATTTCGTTTTATGCATCTGGTAGTGCTATATTGTATCCATTTAAAGATTGTGATGTGCGATGAAGAGCGGTAAAACGTGTGAAATAATTACATTTTAAATATCAAAACGAACGAATTGACAGGTTAATAAATATTTAGCGGCCAGAGGAAGGATAATTATTTTCCAAGTCATGGGTATTTAACATCGAGTATCTCATTAAACCTTTCTCACGATCCAAAGTCATTTCAGAGAAGCTTTTAGTCTTAATTACCCGATACGTTTGCGTTGATATATCTTGTCTATTTTAGGAAAGATACAAAAGACATGTCACGAAAGAAGGTGATGTAGAAACAAAGCAAGAAGACCATTGCTGAATCCGAGTTTACAGAGATGGCTCCAATTTTCTCTGATACAATTTGCAACGCTGTCGGAGGTGCAACAACTTGGGAGGTCAAATACAATAGGCTTGAGGACGAACATCCTAAAATCACTGTCACGAGAGCAATACATATCTCAACAAGGCCTTTGAGACTTCAATTAAGGGATGCTTCATGTTATTTCCTTCATAGGATAGAAGCAAGAGCTAAAATCCTCCCATACACGAATATGATCAGGTGGGTGATCGAAAACCTCATCATTGAAGATATGCAATTCAAGAATTCAAGGATGGAGCTCATAGGGTCGTTCAAAGCTGAGGACTTGAAGAAAATGTGCCACATACCTGATCCTTAGGATATCTACGACAACACATTTGTGTCCAACTCCGGAAAGAAGAACCCAAACCCCTTCAAGCTGATTCAGGGTTGAAGAGTATTGGACAACAAATTCAAATATGACAAATCGGGTATGTATGCTATAACCTCTTTGGAAAATCTGTACAACTATGTAGCAACATGTTGTGTAGATTATATGGGCTACCCAATAATACCAAGTTTTTCATAGAATGGATTCCTTTGATTGATGCCTGTGTTAATTCCCACATCATGAATTAGCCCTCCATCCTATATGATAACCTAGCCACCACCATTACCGAATATCAACAGAAGAGAGCCTCCTCTCCAGATAACCTCCCCCCGTTCTATTTTAGTGCCTACATTATGGATGCCATCTGTTTTTGCATGACATTTCCAACCATGGGTTGGAAATGGACCTTACAGGACCCCTACCCAATCCATCTGAGTCATAAACAAATAGGGGAATCATTTTATATACCTCACTTCTATACAATATTTCATGCTGTTGTGTTGCCCCTACATCAAATAATTTTCAATAAGAAAGCCCCCAAGTTTTCCCAAGAAGCCGCAACAGACCTGTTTAATGTCGGAAAATATTTCATTGAAGAATGGTTCACCTACATTAGGGTTTTTGGTAGCACAACCGATCCACATGTCCTTCCTTTGTATGTTTCTGATAAATTATTAGCAAGAAATATTGCCTACCAAACCATGGGAAAAGGCCTGATTAAAGTTATCAAAGACAACAAGAAGTCATTATGGCCCTCTTTTCCTATCAAGTGTGGTTATTTTTCTTTAGCAAATTTTGTTCATGCTACTAAGGAGTCAACACACATGAAAGCCCTCAGGCTTCATACATTGCCTAAGAGGCAATTTGATCCAGACAAAGTGGCATATAATATCACTATTGTAGTAAAGCTCAAGCAATACAACCATGAGGATAACGCTTTTGAAGACTTGTTACAGTCAGTCGAATCCTTCGAACAAGCGTTTGAATGGGCATAGGTGAATTTGAAACCTAAATATTTTCAAAGCTTTCAAGAATTCATAAATGAAAGGCTCGAAGTGATCCCAATGCATTTGTTAAAGCTCGAGGATAAGCCTACACCAAGTGTCACTGTTGATAGTAAAGGTCCTAGTTCTCAAGTAAATTCTTAGGTAGATACTGAGAAGACACCAGACACAGGGAAACCCCAAGACACAGATAACACATCTGAGTCCAACAGGAAGTCAGCTGAGAAACAAGTGATGAGCACCCCAACTATAGAAATCAGTTCACAGATCAAAGGTAGTAGTTTGGAGCAGGAGTGGGATCAGTTTAATTAGAAATTGCAAGGCACTCCCAAAGCAACAAATACCCAAGAAACAGTGGAGTATAAAACTCCTTTGCATGTTCATAAGGATACGGAACCCAAGTCTGTTGATGAGTAGTCCAAGCCTATGGAGGAACAAGTGACAACATCCTAGCATACTGAAATTATTCCTGCTCTGCCCACATCATAAATTGTTTTGAAAGTAACTGAAATACCTCCACTTGATGTGTTCTATAGCCCTCTCCACAAGGCTATAGTAAGAAGGCAGAGAAAAAGGAAAAGGGTAGACACACCTAAATTCCCACTTGGAAACGAGCCGATGGATGTAATTTGGAAGGAAATTCCTTTCAATCTAGCCAAGAAATTGATTAGAATATCACAATTCATAGGAGCATATGCATCAGCCACTATGGGCAAGGCTACTAAAGTCTCTACTTTGTTAAGGGAAAAAGAGGAGAGGGTTGCACAGCTCAAGCAATAGCTCGAAGAAGGGAAAGCAAGTGTAAACAGGAAAGTGACTAAGCAGCTCGCACAATTGCAGCAAGACATGGAGGTCCTAAATATAATCCATGAAGCCGATATATCGACCAAAAGCATGCAACTCCAAGAAATGTAGCAAGCCATGGAAATATACAAGGATGTTCCCACTACTGAGGAGTTTATTAAAGAGGCACTGGAATTAAATTCCCTTCTAGTGAAACAACAAGAGTATTTTTGCCAAAATATGTCACACATTATTCCCTATCTGACTACTACCGACCAGCTGACAGATAAGGCAATCAGCCAAAGAACCAAGTTTAACGATTTAAACACCAGATTATCTAAGTTCATCGAATGGTAGGAAACAAAAGACGAAAGGAAAGCTAATCTACCCAATATTGAGGAAACTCATAAAGACATTATTTTCACGGATTGGGATGTGAGAATCAAATAGGCCGAGCTAGTAGTCGCAAGGGCAGTCAGGTTATCAAATAATATCATTAAGGTAGTAAATCACACCCTGTTTGCCACCAACCTGTTTAAAGAGGGCAATCTAAAAGAAATGCCCAATTTAAATGCTCTGTATAAAAGTTGGCAGGAAAAAGCAGATGCTCAGAGGGAGGCAATTATAAAATTGACCAGGACCAACTGGGAGTCATATTTCCAGTACCTCGTCAAGCCACACATCCAGGTTATGACTCTCAAGTGTTCCCTTCATACGACTCAACAGATGCTATCACCTCTCATCGATGTGATTTTCATAGGACAACTTAGGACACATTTTGGGGCACCTCCTCAAATTCAACCGATGACCGATAGATGCAATTTGAAGGACAAGCTGGCAGACATAAAGTCATCCTTTTAGGTCTGATCATTTAACCACTGTTTATTTTTGGAGATAGTTACCTAGTTAGGAGGAAGGTTGTTTAAAACCTCCTCAAATTTTGTACAATCTATTTTTGCACATTAGTTAGAATAGTATTTATACCCTTCTCATGCATTTAGAGAAGGGTCCAAAATTTTATCAAAAACATTTGCAAAGAATGCACTATTGTAAGTTTGTGAATGCTTTGGTGAAATTATGGAACATGATCGTTTCTTTTAGATATCATACTACTTTCCTTCGTTGATGCACTATTGTATTCTTGGGAGACAATTTACTTTGAAGAAAGAAGTTGGTCTCTGTCATTTGTCAAATGAGTAGGACTTCACACATATGGTACTATTATCTTGTATGATTGATTCTGTTTACATTTAATTAGTGGAAAAACTTTACTTTCAAGAATTGCATGTGAGATTTATTGTTTCTGTTAAGCATTAATTGCACTTTTGTATGATGCCTAGCTGAAATTGTGATTTTCATATATAACTCATCATATATGCGATATATTTTATAAATTTATTTGACTAACTATTTAGTCAAAAAAATTATCTTTATACGTTATCATCTCTTTTTAGTTGTGATCAATCTTTATTATCACATGTTGAGCAGATATCTTTGTAGATCGCATACCACACATGAATACCCGGGTTTATATTAGAATAACTTAGTTAGAGAATTGCACTTTAGAATAAGTCATTTAGATTATCATTATTCTATTGCAAACACTCATGAACCACCCACTCCCATCTTAAAACCCACACTAGGAAACTGGTCCCATTATCCCTAGTCGGAGCCACCACTTTAAATGGAAAAGGAGTTGTCTTAAGGTCCAGATCGAGTAGTTATCCCCCATGTTTCAACAACAGAATTATGAGGCTACAATAGCAGCATACTTTCAGGAGAAAAGAAATGCATCCAAATAAAAAGGAAATGCAATGTCAATAAGGCAAGATTTGCATCAATTATCAAAATAAATGCAAGGCCTTAATTGGTAAATAAATCTAACCATCTCTTTCCAAACCATTTCAATGGAGCTTCTTTCAGCTGCACTTCATCACGTGTATCATCCCGACCCACATCAATTATGGAATCCTCTTTTCCATCCTTGCCAAAATCTCCCTCCACCTTCTTCAATGTTGTGGATGAATTGTTGGATGCAAAGTCCACCACTTGTCTACAAGATGACCCTGCTTATGGCAATGATTGAAAAATAATTGCATTTGCTTTTCAACATGGTTTCCTTTATCCAATGGACCTTTGGCTTCCTGTCTCTTTTTTTTGAAAGTTTCATGTGTATGGCTATCCTCTTCCAACACCTTGAAACAATATGGTTATTTAAACCACAAAAGGAACATGTAATGTTTCTCCAAATCTTATGTGAATATTTACCATGTTTATCGTAATCAAAAGAAACTTGATTAAAGACATATTTATACCTTGCATATTCACCTTTGTCACCTTCTTGAAGAGGTGAATTTGATGAGGTAGTGGCTCTCTTCAGAATACCAAAAATGGTTTCAATGACCTTAGAGCTTTCAACATCCTCTTGTTTGTCATTTCCACTAGTTGCATGTTTATGAGCATGTTCTTGAAAGTGGGTATAAAAATTTTGCATTCCTCATGAACATAAACTTCACAAGCTTGAGGTAATGAACATGTAATGAAAGTCCTTCTTGGAACACCTTCATGTGCCTCCTTGGCTTTGGAGCATTCTCCATCATGTTGTCCATAACCAAGACCCAAATACCTAGGCCTTTCCTCAACAACAATTGACTCAACTATGCCTTGCACATGTTTACCTAACCCTTTACCTTCATAACCCATATTCATCAATAATTTGGACCCTATTCCTCTAGCGTGTCTTTCAAAAGCACCAAAACATTCATTTTGAGAGGAAATTGAAGATAAACTTGAATTGCATACCTCATTTTCATGCACATACTTGGCTAGGGTTTCCTTGGCATCATGAAGTTGAATCTCCATCTCATGTATATTTTCAAGAAGCTCTTGCTTCTCCTCCTTCATGGCCATCAACTCCTCTTGAAGTATAATGTTCTCCTTCCTATCTTCGTTAATCTCTTGCACCATATCTCACATGATGATAAGCACGTGCAACATATCTAAATCAAAGAGTCTTTCTAAGGAAGATGGATTAGAAACATCACTTGTTGAAGCTACCATCACACTTGTAATGCATTAAAAAACTTCAAAAAGCTTCAAAAATTTTCTCAACAAAGAAGCATCTCAGACCATCTCCCTTCTTCAGCTTACACACATAAACTTGCACACAGTTAAATTCTCCTTGCACAAATACAAAACCAATAGCTAATTTTCTAGCTAACCTTGGCAAACCATCTCATGGTTAAAATGAGCTAACAAGATCTCTGATACAAACTTGGTCTAATGTTGGGAAAACTTGTTAATTCTATGCAATCTCCCTCATCAATATTAAAACAAATGTGTTTAGGATCGTCTCATATTAACCAAAATGTGAGGAATTATGTGTCAAGTGTTGAGTGTCTTTTAAGAGAAATTTATGAGGTTAATTAGCTGTTTAAAACACATATAAAACAAGTAAAATGAATAGAAGTAAAGCACAAAAAATCATAACACAAAGTTGATAAAGGAGTTCACCCCTCCTGGGCTACATCTCCTTGGACCTACTTCAATGGCTAGGCCCTCTTTGGATTAAAGGTCATTTCTCTTATTTCATGCACCTGCAGTGCTCCAATGGCTTTGCAACTTGCTCCATTGGATTCATAAGACCCAAAAACTGCAAAAATGACTATCCAAACACTGTAATTGGACTTCAACTGATCTAGGCTTGACCTCCTCTCCTGGTGGCCCTAGGCTTCCTTAAACTTCAACATAGCAAGATCACGTATATAAGTGCATTTTTTCCTCTGCAACCTATTCCATTGTGTTCGTAGCATCCAAATAATCTAGGAATGACTCTTTCTGATCCAAAATTGGTTGAATAATGAAGAAGTTATGGTATCTTCAGTTTTCCTTAGGAAAACTCCACCAAATCTGGAGAAACTCTAGAAACCCCGCCAAATTTGGCACAATGCCAGATTTGTCAAACCTGCCAAACCGCCGCTAAGGTAATCTGGAATTAAATTAAGGATAAGCATGGGTTAATTAACACTAATCCCGCTTAGCGTGTAGCGTTGGACTCCAGTTATGGTGTATGGTCATATGCGGAGAGGGCTGGCCCTCTCTTTCCCCAAGGTCGTCGGCGCTTAAACTTCAAATAGAAAATGCGCCCATTGTTTGTTAAGAAACGTTGGTGCGACATAGTGGTAAGGCTTTGGGTTTGTATGGGTGAGGTCATGAGTTCGATTCCCCGACTTGAGAAAACATTTTAAATGACCTTTGAGAGGGCATGTGGTGGCCTCCAGGCTTGCCACGTGTCAACCTCTCATTGGTCCACCTGAATGCCCTTGACCAAATAACATGTCGACAATTGCCAAAATCTGATTGAGCCATATGTCGAAATATTCTAGGAATATTCCTTGAAATATTATTTTTGCAGATTGGGCTGTGCGGATGCCTAGTCAGCATCCCAATCAGTGCTGTACCGAAAATTTTGCATGTTTGACAAAGCAGACAACATGCTCTATCTTTCTCATACGAGCTCCGTTTTGAGCGAAACGAGTTGCGTTGGGATCATCTTTCTAAAACGGACGCGATCATTTAGGTTTTGAGTGATTTCTAGCACTTTGATTTTTGAGCAAAATTTCGCCCCTAATCCAGATTTCGGTCAATAAGTGAGCAGATGCATGAATTCACTTATCTGGAAGAATAAAATTTAAATGCTAATCTCAAACAAAACAAAACATTGAGATAATGATTTATGTTTAAAAATCAAGAGATAAAGCATAAGAAGAAATATGAATAGCTACTTAAAGTATCTAATAATCATATGCATAAGAGAAACTGGAGAAAAATATTGTCACTGACCACAACACATGAATCCCATAAAAATAGCCGCAACTATATATTATTTCTACCAATATCAAGTACACTAGTTAAAAAAAGTATGAGCTTCCAGTATCCAACCCCCTCTTTGATTTGATTATGACTACATATAGATGGAAAAAACAAGATTTTCCCTCTAAGGGGTCGAATCCTGCTTCATAGGCACTGATTTCATTATCCTACCTAACCACTACCAAATCGAAGGGGAGTTAGAAGCCACTTTCCCCTTTAAACTAACTAACTGAGTTTGTTTTCAAAGCATTTAATTACAATTTTTTTTACTCTAGTAACCACTAACAGACTCATTTACATCAGATGTACTCATAAGGAAACTATTTACATCAAGCTATCTCGACATTTCACTATTTACATGAAAAAAATGTCTTCATTCATAGAAGCGGAGCGAATTTTCGAGAAGTGCAACAAATTTCAGCACAAGCGCAACGAATGTTTAGGTTGATATTTTGATGGCTTGAAGAGGTTCTAAGCTTTGCTTAAGACCTGTGAAGAAAGTATGGGATTTCTACTACACCCTAGAACCCTTAAGTCATCCAAAGACATGATTTTAACATCCTCAATATTCATCCAAAAACTAAGTGTCCAGAAACGCAACGACTATCTTGAAGAGGTGGAAGAAAGGTGTAAAAAAGGCCCTGTTTTGTGATTTTTTGCAAATTCATGATTCTGCAAGTCTCCCTAGGTACTTCTCTGATGTCCACATGTCAATGGCTACCTCCACATGCTTGAAAATCTTAATTTTGACCCTCCGAGAAAAAGCACAACAACTAGTTGTTGCGTTTCTATAGGATGCTATTTGCTTGTGCACAAAAAAACTTCAAAATTTCAAACTTTTGCCTCTTTTCCTTTGCTCTTTGTCCCACATTCAGATCATCAATGATGCATCTTCTAAGAGGTCAATTTTATCCCTATTTTTTAGTTTCCTTAGGTTTCTTTTGAGCTTCTTCTTCATATTTTTAACCCTAGCTTTGCAAACCAAATTTCTTGCATAATAGTGCCTTTCCATATTTCTTTGCATCATGGTATCCCTGTTTTCCTTTTTCAATAACTTCTCCAAAAGCTCATTTACTCTCTCAAGCCAATATTCCTTGTTCTTCTCAAGTTTAGTAGCTATGGTGTCATTTATGGTATTTTGGGCTTGAGGAGGAAATGACTCTTTACATGCTTTTCCTTCCTTGCCATTGCTCTAGTTTTGGATCTCCTTGGCTGTATCTGACTGTTCTTCTCCTCCAAGTGCTCTACCTCAATGATGGCTTTCCCTTTATACTTTGTTGTTAACACACCTGCTTGACTTGATAATGGAGGGTATTCTTGTGACTTTCTTTGTTGCATTAGGCTTAGTTTCAATTATCTATTCTCTTGCTGCAAGAAATCCACCATGAAATTGGCTTTGGCAAGGTAATCTTTGAGCTCCCTAATTTGTGCTTCTTTCTCCTTGATTATGTCTTCTGCTGCCTTATCTCCATGGTCAGCCATCTCTATTTTAGAAGGCACATCTTCATGATGTTGCAAGGGTAAATCATCTCTATCTCTAGGTGATTCCTCTCTCATGACTTCCATCTGCACTTCTTCAGTAACAACCTCCTTAGGTTTTCTTTTTTCTTGAGACCCAGTTTTAGGTTTAGGTATAGGCATCTCTGTTTCTAGCTCAGGAGAAAAAACCAACCTCTCACCTCTCTTGTATGTCTTTGAAATCTCTGCCCTTGGCTGAGTTTTTGTCACTAATGGCCTGCTTGATGTTTTAGCTCCTTGTGTTCTGGATGATGATGAAGGAGTACTTAGACTCTTTGACTGGTTGGAGACAGGTAAGAGAGAAGTTGCCTCCAAGAAAGCTTCCCATGAAATGTTGATATGGGATAGATGGTGGATGACTATTACTTTGAATAGAGCATGATGAAAGAGGCTTGCTTGATGATCCCTTCCTTTAGATTGCACCTTCTCATTCATTTTCACCAAACTTCTAAACATATAGTTAGGTAGGTTTTAGGAGCTTCATAGAAGTAAAATGCATCAATAACCTAATGTGATATTGATATAGCCTGGTAAACTTTCCCTCACAAATAAAATACTTCATGATAATCTTAATAAAAGGGCTGTACTTGTCCAACAATTGTCTTCTAGGAAAAATATGAGAAGGGGAATCCTTATATTGTGGTTACAAAAACATCTTGTAGTGCTTTAGGTCCAAATCCATTCCCTTGAACCAAACCTCACCTTGATTAGGGATAGTAGTTGTTGATGCTATAACTTATGGTGACACTGGAAAGTTCACCCTTGCTATAGTGGCATTGTTCTTCTTGAAACTAATGGAAAATATGCTTGTTAGATCATGATGATAACCCACCTCTTGCACTTTCTGACAAAACCCTAGGCAAACTGCTTGCTCAAATGATTTTCTAATGAATCATGATGCATTTAACTATAGCAAATGAGTTGGCTCATATCTTGAGATATCTCCTCCATTATACCTTCTTCTTTCACTGGCCTTAACCATGTTTTGGTTTCACTTTTTGACAAAAAACCCTAATTTAAAGCAAGAAGGAGCAAGGAATTTGAGCTGCAAAACAAGGCTAAAAGCGTAACAATTTGAGGGAAGATGATGGAGGGGAAGGAGGAGAGGAAAAATTCTGAGGAAATTATGGGGGGTAGGGATATGTGTTAGGGATACAATGAAAGTGGAATTTCTTAGAATTAACAAGAAACAAGGGGTAAAAAGGGCAAAACATAGTCCTAAGCTAGAAGCGTAACAACTAGCTAGGTCTTTGAAGTAAAATGATGGCATGAGTGAATTTGAGCGTGGGGAATGATGAGGAGTGTTTGATAGTGTATAAAGGTATGTAGGCTTAGAAATGAGGGAATTACTTCTCAAAAGGAGCAGAAGACCATGAAAATGAAAACATAGCAAGAAAGCACAACAAAACCCTAGGGATAGATTTCAATAAGTTTTTTTTAAGGAAAAAGACTGCATGGATGGTTTGTGAAGCTTTAATTACTGCTTTAAAGAGGATTTGAAGAATGTATGATGACAACTAAACCTAAGCACAACAAATACCTCCAGAAACGCAACAAACAGATGGGAGGAGCAGTGGTGGTGAAATTCGATATTTTGATTGCTATGGCAAATATCAAACTGGTAGAGAGGAGATCTTTGAGATTTTGGAAATATTCTGTCATGTGTATTGTGACAGAATGATTTGATGATGTGATTTGTACCGCAACATTATTTCTTCAATAGGAAGGTTACATCTCCATGTGACATATATGTACTTTGATTCTTTTTGAAAAAATGTATTCCCTAATTGCTAACTCCCATGATGGTGACCATAATGGATGACATGACTCCCTAATTTGATATTGATGACTAATATAATGATTACCATCAAATGCATACTCTAGACCATGAGCTAAATGGTGATCAACTAACTCATTTGATGACCTATAACAGGAAATGATGACATGACCATGATGGCTATTTGTGACCTTGAATAAGTGGAGGGAGTAACAATGACACTTAGACAATGACTTGTGATCATTTGACAACCAAGAAAGATGTCAAATTTTATTTGAAAATATAATAATTTGACCTAAGATTCTATCAACAACATGAAAGAGTAAATTTGATCACTGTGACTAATGGCCATTAACACATTCTAGTTAGTATTTGCATGTCTCTACAATTGACATATATCCTTTTTTAACCATGCATCTATCATGAATATGGATCAAGTACCTTGAGGTGCAAACAATGAAAAATCATAAAGAAATGTTTAGACCTTATTGAAATCATTTTTTGTTTTTTTGTGTGTGTGTGTGTCAACTCCATGTTGAAGAAGAAAAAAATTACATGTCTATTAGCTAAACTTGACTTGGTGAAATAATCAAGGTTGTTAGGTCAACAATGGTGGTTTCAGGCACCTAGTATTAGTTAAAGCCATTAAAAACAATGTTCCATGGGGACATGTACCCTAGGATGGGGGGTGTGCTCTACACACTGTTGATTTCTAGTAGCATTGGATGTGCTCTAGGTCTCAATTTTGTAGGAAGGCTTAGGCACATGTATTCCAAAGAACCCATAAATAGTTTTGGGAAATTCCACCTAGAAACAATTTTATTAAAATAATTAATTATTTTTAATGGGACCCTAAGTCTAAACTTAGGAAAATAAAAAAATTAAAGGGTATTAATATAAATTATGGGTGTAACTTCTAGAAGAAGATGAGGATTAAGCAGAAATGATCTTAGCCATTGATTAGCTTCTAATTTGGGTCGTTGAATGTCAATGAGGAGATTATTTAATGAGGCTTGAGGGTCGCTTCGAAAGACGCACAAAGAGTTCAGAAGTTCGATTTTCCGAAGCAGAGCAATTGCCGGGAAAATTTCGATAGTGAGCTGTTGTAGAGAGGGGCACAAAGAGTTTTGGATGGAGGATATTATCCGGATCCAAGAATACTCAGAAGAGAGGCAGTAAGACACATAGAGGAGGCGACGTAGAGGGAAGAGAGGGTGACGCAAAGCCAGGATGGGTTCATGTAGGCCCCACGCAGAGCAACTTCCAACTTACAGCGTAGAGGTCCAAATTTGCTAAAGGAGCTGACGTTTCTGAGCTGGGAGGGCTGGAGAAGGTTCCTAAAGGTAGATCAATTCTCAGTGGGCTGACATAGTGACTTAGAGGCTAACGTAGGGCTCACGCAAGGGCAACGCAAAACTAGCTAGGGAACATCGCAATTCAGCTGTTGGAGAAGCTGGGATCAACAACGTTGAGTGAGGTAACCTCACCAAACTTTCTTGCCAAGTGATTTTCTCTGTAATTGGATTGTCGAGAGGGCATCGAGAGTTGTTTTCTGAATACTTCTTCATAATACTAAAAACACTCAGATCTGGTGCACCGTTTTCCCGCATTGGGTTTTTTTGAGGACATTTTTCCAAAAAATATTGTGTTACTTGTGTGTATCTTTCTCTATTGTTCTGTTGTTGTTTTGGGAAAATTAATTAATTAAGTGAAGGTTGCAATTGTATTAGATTCTTTATTTGCTATAGGAAGCAGTAAATAATACCTTTCAATGATTAACAAATATGAGAAGTTTAATTAGTACTGCAGTAGTATATTCAGGTGGGACTCTCGAATTTTCACATGGTATCAGAGCTAGTGCAGGTGAAGCAATAAGAACAATGGGAGAGAACCCAACGCTGATCAGAAGAGGGAGATCAAAATAACTACAGGAGGTAGCAATTTGAAATCCCAAAGGGTTTTCGCATTCCAAGTCGGAGGGAAAATTTGAAGGCAATCTCTCTTTGAGTGAGTCGACACAGAGAAGGGCTACTAGATCGAGATCTTGTCGTGGAAGAGGGAGTAGCACTGAAGCCTCAACATGAGGAGAAGCTGGTAGGACACAGTCTTTTCTGCAATGAATTTTTCTAGGAATAAAGATGTCAGAAGAGAAGGAAGAAGCACGGGTGAGGGAACTTTTCCTTAGTAGACTTCCCGATAAGAAGTCTGTTTTCTTATTGATTGAGGAGCAGAAGTAAGAATCATAGAGGAGCAATTTGACAGTTCTTGTGGCATAAATGATGACCAGTGGCTTGAGAGAATAGGACAGGTTGGATAGGGCATCCAAATATGTAATTTGGAAGGCGAGAATGGCATTCCTTCTAGATTAGCATATTCTCAAGACATATGTCAACATCGTGGTGGCTGTGCCTGCCGATGCAGATCCATTGAAGAAATACAAGGAAGAAATGATGAAGGTAAAGGGAATGATTCTTGATGGAGTGAAGGATCATTTTGTCTATGAAATCTCTTGTAGAGGGACTACTAAGGATATGTGGGATGTGTTGTCTACACTGTATCAGGGGTTTTTTTAGCAACGAAAGGTGTACCTTGAGAAGAGACTGAGATCTGCTCAGAGGTAGAAGGAGGAGCATGTGGATCCATTCCTCACGAAGCTTTAGGAGACCTGTGATGATTTATTTGTTGTGGGTTCTACACCTCAAGACTCTGAGTTGGTTAGATTGGCCCTCAATTTTATCTCAAATGAGTGGCAAGTCTTTGTACAGAGTATACTAGGCGGGGCGACTTTTCCGAAATGGGGTGAGATGTGGGTAGTTCTCAAGCAAGAGGAGCTGAGGAGAGACTTGGTCAAGTGGAAAATTGATGAAAGCAACAACAGTGGGTCGAAACCCAAGGAGGAAGAGGAGAATGAAGCCCTTGCATCTAAGGGGTAGTAGGAGCAGCGGAGGCGGAAGAAGGACGTCTTGAAGATAAAGTTCTTTAGGTGTGGTGAGATGGGTCACTGCGATACAAAATGTTCTCTCAGGAATAAGGACAAAGATGAGAAGCACGATCCGAAGGTTGTGCCCGCGAAGATCAAGGAGGAGGAGTTTATCATGATAGTCGAGATACCTCCAAGAGGGAGGTGGGCTGATTTGAAGTTGTTGTTCGAAAGAGCTACAAATGGGTAGGATACTTAAGGATCCCACCTCTTGGATCAATTCCTTGCTACAGGATCCTAGATAAAAAGTAGCAGGATGGACTAGTGTCAGATGGTGCCGAGGAGTGTTGAAGAGATAATTGTAGTGGCTAGGAGTGCCAGAGACCAAGCAACACAGAGCAGAGTTGGCAACAGTGTAGATGGCACAAAGCAGTAGTTAGAAACAACGCAGTAGATTCAGAGGGTTAGTGCAGAGACTAGCAATAGTCAGGCTCCAACATTCACATGGTATCATATTGAACACAATTAGTTTAGTAATTTGGGATGTTTTTCCATTACTGATGCAGTAGTAGCAACAATTTGCAGTGTAGTGGTAGTTGGCTATGCCAGTGCCAACAACAACACGGATGCATAATTTTAGAGGAAGTTGTAGTACGGATGCAGTGATGATAGTGGCAGGTTCAGTAGTAATACAGATGCATCATTTACGCAACATTTGATGGATAACATGTCAGACATGAGCAACACAAAGGACGATGTTATGAAGTCAGTGTGATGCTTTAGATTGAAGGCATTGCTAGAGCACATTCCTCACTAAGAGGGAGTGTTTATTTTTGGTAGCATTGGATGTGATCTAAGTCTCAAATTTTGCAGGACCCTTAAACAATTTTATTAAAAATAATTAACTATTTTTAATGGACCCTAAGTCTAAACTCAGGAAAATAAAATAATTAAGGGGTATTAATATAAACTGTGGGTGTAACTTCTAGAAGAAGAGGAGGATCAAGCAGATCTTAGCCATTGATTAGCTTCTAATTTGGGCCGTTGAGTGTCAACGAGGGGATTTTTTAAGGAGGCTTGATGATTAGGTGCTCAAGTTTATGCTCAAAGATAAAAGTGTCATAATAGTGTCAAACCCAGCTTTAGATTGAAGAGCTTGTCATTCTCAATCCAAAAGTGTGAACAACACTCAAATCTGAGCTTGTATGCAGAAGTTATATCAATTCAAAGTTCAGCTTTGACTTGGCCACATGGTAGGACTGGATGATGTGGCAAGTTCTTCAGTGAATGAGGAGGTGCCAAGTGGCAACCTGCCATTGGCCCCCACATATCACAAATCACAAGTTGCAAGGCGGAAAAAGGTGTTACAAATTGGCCCCGTTAGGTTCAGGGTTGTGATGCGATAAGGCCATCACAAATCGCAATCGTAGATCGACGAGGGGAGAACAGGTTAGAATCAGCCCCCGATAGGTACTAGGTTGCGATATGATAAATCATAGATTGCAATCGCAACTCACACGAAGAACAAGTCCCTGTTTATAACCGTCGTGGGTTCTCCACCGAATTGTGAAATGTGATAAGACCCCAGATACAAGGTATTTGTGAATTGCAGTTTAATACCGCCGAGCCTGTCGATATCGCAATCACAACATTCTATCGTGTTAACAAGACCTTCGGCCCGCTAGACTTCATCGATTGCGAAATGTGATACAACCAACAGGTTATAGCCCACCACGCGGCAAAATTGTCGCCCATTTACCGGATTTTGGGGCTAATTTGTAGAATTATTCTAGTTTTAGAGCATTTTGTGGAATGAATAGTGGGAGAACTAGGAGAAGTCATAACTTCTTCAGTTCTTATCCAAATTGGATGTAAAAAGAGGCTAGATAGCCATTTTTTGGCATTTTGAACTCATTGAGACAAGTTTCAGAGGCATTTGAGCATTGTAAACACACTTTTGTGTAATTTTGAGCATATTAGGGAGGCATGAGCATTGGAAGCTGGACCAAGGAGATGTAGCTCAAGAGGGTGAAATCCTCATCAAATATTTGTGTTGTGTGTTGTATTTTAGTGTTCTTTGCTGTTATTTTGCTGTTGTTCAACATATGTTTTATGTTAAATTGTTTATAACATTTACATAAGAAAATCTCATGGGAGTCAGTTAATTAAGCAAACATGGTGAATGCTTAATCACTTTATAAGAAAATGATAAACATCTTGGATTTTATTCTGAATGCGGAATTAGCACAACATTACTAATTTGATCCATTTTAGATCAAGTTGGTATTAGAGCACTGGTGTTTTCTTACTAGATTTTCTTTGTGAAAGAATGATTTAATTGTTTGTAAGTTTGTGTCATGCTAACAAGGTTAAAACTCAAAAGAGGAGAAGGGAAGCTGGTTGAAAGCCCTATAGTTGGCTCAAGTGGAAGAAGAGCAAGGTTTCCAAATTCCTCTACACCAGTACATCATCAAGTTGAAGAAGTTGTAGTTGAGACTCCAGAGACCATGTCTCATGAAGGAGAACCTATCATGACAGAAGATGAGAAGACTTTAAGAAAGGCTTTCTTCGATATGAAAGAGATGGTGAAGATCCTCTATGAAGAGAGGAATAGCAGATTGCAAGGAGAAAGTTCCAAACCCCCCAAAGGAGAAGGTTCTTCAGGAGGAGGTAATGGAAAAGGAGGTAATGGGAATGGAGACAAACCTCCACCCTCTCCACCACCTTCTTCATCTTCTACTTCACAAGCATCTTCACACTCTTCCACTAATACAACCCTTACTCATACGTATCATCATTCTACAAAAGGAACTGGTAAATCACCTTTTCTAAAGCTTGATGTTAAAATTCGAGTTACCTATTTACAATGGAGAAGTAATTGCAGAGAAACTGGATAAATGGATTCATCAGTTGGAGGTGTATTATAGAATTCAGAACCTTCAAGAGGATGATATCAAAATTCAGTTGGCTTAATTGAGAATGGAGGGTAAAACACTCATTTGGTGGGAATATAGGACTCAAGACGAGATCAAAAAACATGGTAAGATCTCTATTTTTTGGTCTGATTTCATTGCTACTATAAAAAGGCATTTCTACCCTTTGCCCATATGCAAAAAACTATAATGAATTGGCAAAATTTCAGACAGTTAAAAGGTCAAAATGTGCAAGAGTATACTCAAGAGTTTAGGAGAAGAGCTCTTATGCTAGGAGTAGACTTACAGTGACAAGATACTTTGCTGAAATATATATGAGGTTTTCCTAGCTATCTTCGACACACCATTCTTATGTTTAATCCCACGAATCTTGATGAGGTTTGTGTTCAAGATACACACCTCAAAGCAAGAGGGAAAAATGTACAAGAAGAAGGTAAGAAGAAGCCATTCCAGAGTGGTTGAAAAGGAAACAATTTTAGAGGAAAGCAAAAGAAAAATGCTTCTATTAAGAAAGAAGGGGAGAAACCCATGTGCAAGAATTATTCCAAAGAGGGTCATGATGAAGTGCATTGCTGGAAGCTTCATCCTAGATTATGACCGAAGAAATTTAACAATAAAGAGAAACAAAAGACAAACATTGTTGTACAACAAGACTTGGGTTCTAGCTCAGGTGATGAATAAAAAATTGCAGCCACAGTCACTAAGGGAAAAGTCGTGGCAAAATCAAGCAAAGAGGAAGTTGTGGAAAGTACTAGCGTAACAAATAACTCCAACAATGTTTCAAATGAGAAAAATAGAATTGAGTTGTTCCACATCGGAGTTATTTCCAAACACACCAAGCTTGATACGTTGTTTGACAGTGGATCCTAGACAAATTTAATTTCTACAGACTTGGTCAAGAAATTGAATCTGGAAACTGTGCCTCATCATAAATTGTATTCGTTGGGTTGGACAACCAAGGATGCCAATTTGCAAGTAACACGAAAATGCGTTTTCATGTTTGCAATCACTACCAATTTCATTGATGAAGTCGAATTAGACGTTGTGCCACTGGACATTTATGGAATTGTGTTGGGAAGCTCGTATTTGTATGATAGGAAAGTCGTTTTCCATCGATTTGAGAACAAATATCATTTGTTCAAAGACGGAGTGGGTATATTGTGAGAGACCATTGTAGGAAGCTTAATCTGTCTTTGGAAGGCGCAGGGAAAATGAAGTGACTGGTCAATTGTAGCAAGAGTCTCTTACTCCTTATGATCAAGCAGAAGAATGACACGAAGTAGGAATCCTTTGCAGATTATGATGTAAAGCTGAACTAGTTGATGTGGTCAATTGATATGGAGACATGTTTCAAGAACCAAAAGGATTGCCATCAAAAAGGTGAATTCAACATGAAATTCAACTACAACAATTCCACTTGGTAATCAGGTACAAGAAAGGTATTTATAACAGAGTTGTTGATATGCTTTCTAGACCGATTGTTAATGCAACCATTTTACTCAAGAATCATTATGTTTTACATGAAAGTTATGTTGAGCAATATGCACATGATGCTAACTTTCAAGAGGTATATTTAAACTTGAGTCAAGGCCACCAAGTTGAGGAATTAGACTACCATGTTCATGATAATTTGTTGTATCATTTGGAAAAAAATTGATTTCCACAGGGAGAAAGAGTAAATGTCACAAGGGAAGCGCACACTTCTCTTATTGCTGGACATTTCGGTGTAAGTAAACAATGGCACATCTGCAAAGGTATTTTTATTGGTCTCGTATGCTTGAAAATTTGTCACGTTTTATTAGAGGTTGTTCATTGTGTGCAATCAATAAGCCTAGTAATAGGAAACTTAGATTGTACACACCACTTCCAGTACCTTCACGTCCATGAGAGAGTGTTTCTATGGATTTTGTAGGAGGTCTTCCTTTTTCAAGAAAAGGTCATGATTATTTGTCTGTAGTTGTGGATAGGTTCAAGAAGATGTGCATATTAATGCCTTGTAAAAAACAAATTATAGTTGAACAAAAAAAAATCAACTATTCTTTCAAAATGTATGGGATCATTTTGGATTACCTACTTCTATTGTAAGTGACCATGATTCCTGATTTGTTGGGAATTTTTGGTCAAGTTTATGGAACTTGATGGACACCAAGTTGAAGAAAAGTACAGCCTTCTATCTGCAAATAGATGGTCAAACTGAAGTGGTTAACAGGACAATTATTCATTTTCTAAGAGGATATGGTAACAAGAATACTAAGTTGTGGGATGAACAGTTGCATTATATTCAACATGCTTACAACCGAGCAAAACACTCTTCTACTCTAACTTTGCCTTTTGAGTCAAGTCTTGGTTATTTTCCTAAATCGCCCTTGGATTTCATCTTTGAGAAAGATGTAGTTGTAGATGGACATAGCGACATAGACAGAGTAAAGAAATTCACTGAGAAAATTCAGTTGATTCACCAAACAGTTCAAGAACAATTAGAAAAGAGTCAAGGCAAGTATAAGTCAAGGCATCATAAGCATTGTGCGGATCATTAGTTTTAATTAGGTGATGAAGTTTGGCTATAGATTAGCAAGGAAAGGCTTCAAGGTGAAGGTAAAAGGCTAAAACCAATCCGTTATGGTCCATTTAAAATTCTGGAAAAGATTGGTAATAATTCTTTCAAGCTTGATTTACCTTCATATATGCAAATTTATTCCGTTGTTAATGTTGAATATTTGACATTGTATGAGCCTCCTTTGATTGAAGATCAAGGAGAAAGTATATAGATTCCATCAATTGCAACTTTTTCTCTAGAATTTCTTCATCAACTCTAGCAAGATACCATACTTGACTGAAGAACAAGGTCATCAAAGAGGGGAAATCTTGATTATCTTTGAGTGGGTGTCAAAGGTAAAAATCCATCAAAGGCCAAATGGATTTAAGATGGGAAGGTGAGGGAACAATACCCTCATCTATTCAATAACTGAATATAATCTTTTGGGGTCCAAAAGCTTCCAGTGGGGAGGAGTGATCAGGTGCTCAAGTTTATGCTAAAAAATCAAAGTGTCAGAATCTTGTCAAACTCAGCTTCAAATCGAATAGATCATCATTCTAAATCCAACGGTGTGAACGACACTCAAATTCAAGCTCGTATGCAGAAGTTAGAGCAATACAAAGTTCAACTTTGACTTTCCCACATGGCAAGATTGGATGATGTGGCAAGTCCTTCAGTGAATGAGGAGGTGCTAAGTGGCAGCCCGCCATTGTCCCCCACATATCATAATTCGCAATTCGCAAGGTGGAAAAGGTTGTTACAAATCAACCCTGATAGGTTCAGGGTTACAATGTGATAAGGCCATCACAAATCGCAATCGCAGATCGCCGAGGGTAGAATAGGTCAAAATCGGCCCCTGGTAGGTACTAGGTTGGAATGCGATAAATCACAGATCGGAATCACAACTAGCAGGAAGAACAATTCCCACTTTATAACTGCCACTGGTTCTCCGTCGAATTGCGGAATGCAATAAGACCCCGAATGTGAGGTGTTTGTGAATTGCAGTTTAATACTATTGGGTCTGTCAACATCGCAATTGCAGCATTCCACCGTGTTAAAAAGACCTTCAGCCTGCCAAACTTCATCGATTGTGATTTTTGATATGACTGATAGGTTATATCCTGCCACGTGGCAGAATTGTTGCCCAATTTGTAGATTTTGGGGCTAATTTGTAGAATTATGTCGGTTTTAGAGCATTTTGTGAAACGAATAGTGGGAGAACTAGGAGAAGTCATAAATGCTTCAGTTATTATCCAAATTGGATGCAAAAAGAGGCTAGATAACCATTTTTCGGCATTATGAACTCATTGAGATAGTTTTAAGAGGCATCTGAGCATTGTAAACACACTTTTATTGTAATTTTGAGCATAATAGAGAGGCTCGATCATTGGAAGCTAAACCAAGGAGACATAGCCTAAGAGGGGTGAACTCCTCATCAAATATCTGTGTTATGTGTTGTATTTTGATGTTCTTTGATGTTGTTTAGCATATGTTTTACGTTAAATTGTTTATAGCATTTACATAAGAAACTCTCATGGGAACCAGTGAATTAAGCAAACATGATGAATCCTTAAGCAGTTTATAATAAAATGATAAGCATCTTGGGTTTTATTCTGAATGGGGAATTAGCACAACATTACTAATCTGCTCCATTTCAGATCGCTTGAGGGTCACTTGGAAAGACACACAGAGAGTTCAGAAGTTTGATTTTTTGAAGCATAGCAACTACCAGGAGAATTTTGATAATGAGCTATTGCAGAGTGGGGCAGAGAGAGTTTTGGCTGGAGGATCTTCTTCTGAGCCAAGAATACTAAGCAGAGAGGAAAAAAGACACACAGAGGAGGCAACACAGAGGGAAGTGTTACACTGAATTTTGTCACCTTGACTATCTGCAGTTTATGTGGCCTCATCAATAGCCACATTGTCCTCTTTGTCAAGCCCCATACCTCTGCTCTTCATGTCAAAACTTCAAAGAGAGAGAAAGTCACTTGAAAACATGTTTATCTCTGGGTACGCAGGTTCTCTCTACCTTGCCTGCGTGTACGCACTCCAAATACATTAGACCTGCGTAGTAATATGCTCTGTAAGCTAAAG
>APFE031077303.1:0-18393 GCA_000404065.3 Pinus taeda | reverse complement strand
TTTTCTATTCACTTAATTATTGATTGTGATGTCCTTGGAGTTCTTTACCAATGGAAGTTGCACATAACATAAAACAAGTATATTTATAATCAATTTTCATAATTGATAAACTATCTAATTCTAACAAAATAATTTTGCCCCTTCTTTATTTAAGAAAATTACATGTACGAGCTAGGACGCGCAAAGGATTAGGTTAGGGTTTCACTTTCTGCAGCTGTTTATAGTTTCTATCTCCGTGCCCGCATCCACTGTTACCAGCACCTTACCTTCATGCACAAGGCCGTCTTCGCTAAGGGCTCTAACGGAGGGCAGCAAACCGCACCGTAACACCCGGCGACTTACGGATTTGAATTGTTTGCGCGGTCCGTTACAGAATTGCATCTATCACTTTCTCCGATTTATTCTCTGTTTCGAGGTGTCCATAGATCCGAGGAGCAGTTGGAAATGGAGGACATCGATGCCGTTGACTACTCAGCCGACCCCTTGGAAGGGGTCTCCATCTGGCGCACCCCATTTTCCACATCAGGGGGTTTGTATAGCTCAGGTATCTCCGAACAACCTACTCCATTTCCGTTTGGCGACCAACATCCGACTAACCCTGTGGTCCTCCCGGATGATCCACCGACATGGCCGGCTCTTTCCACTCCCCCTCACTCTCCAGCAACCCTAGGTTTTGTATCCGGTTGTCTCAGCCCTAACCCTAGTCTCTATCCTCCGGCATCGGGCTCATTACCCTTTCCGCATCAAGACCATCCTTATCCATGCCCCTTTGCTGGTTTTTCGGGCTCTATTGGACTCACTTCTGGCTGTTTTACTTCCGTACCTCTGCTCTCGGGTCATCCTTCTGTAACAGGCAACAGCGGCCCCTCCACTTCTCGACTGAACCCGGATCCGATGAATGCCAGTGCCCATATCCCTAGCAGGCCCTCTCGCACCCAATCTTCTCGAAACATTAAATGGAAAAACAAGTGCTTTAAGACCAAGGAGGACGACGTCTTTCTCAGACTGGAAGAGGACATCCGGCTAGGCGAGGCTATGGAATTTGCTGATCGAGTTTTGGTCAGGTGCATCAGGGGACGTAACTACACGGCAGCACGCTTGAAGACCTGGGCTGCTGCTGTCTGGGGACATCATTTGGCAGAAATCCCCTTCGTGCAGACTTTCGTGCGGGGATGGTTTGCGATGCGATTCACTCGTGCTGATCATACCAACTGGGTTCTTTCATCCTTTTGGCACTTTGATCATGCACCAATTCTATTGAAGAGGTGGACTCCATTATTCGACCTTGAGACAAAACAGATTGGCATTGGACCAGTATGGATTCGAATTCCAGGGCTTCCACTCCATTTCTGGTCAGAAGACATATTTCAGAGAATTGGCAATGCCATTGGCACTTATATGGATAACGACAGATCCTATCAGCAGACGGGCATGATGGCCTATGCCAGGATTCTCGTCAACCTGGACACGAGGGGAGGACTGCTCGAAACCATCACCATTCAGTGGCGAGATTCTATGCGCAAGTAGCCTATTGATTATGAAGGCATACCATATCGTTGCCGCAGGTGCCATAAAGTAGGGCACTTATACAGGGACTGCCCTCTCCTTCGGAGAGCAAGGACGCCTGATATGGAAGAAGGGACAGAACAGCCCCTCGAAAATCTTCCTAGGATGCAATCTGATCAGCTCAATGGGGAACATGAGCACTCACAGAATGGGGAGGAACATAGGAGCATTCCAGAAGAAGTCTATACTACTATGGCTTCCTCTGCACCTCCTCCCACATCAACAGCATCTGTGCAGCCACCGTCTGAACAAGTGGGCCTTGAGCAATCGGGTAAGTCTTACTCCTTACCATCTTCGACATCTCCAATTTCATGCATGTCGTTGGGTATTCATTCTCATAATGTCATTGGTTCTGAACCTATATCCGCTATTATATCATTTGCTCCTTACCCCCTTAATATCCTCTCACACACTTCTCTCATTTTCTCCCTTCCGCACCCTTCACCAGTGGCCCCTCCTTCGCGGATCACTTCGTCCCTGGCTCCCCTCACTGGCCACTCGAACCAATCCTTCCCACGTTATTCTCTTCGATCGCGCACAAAGGACAGAGGTCCGGATGTTGTTGGCCTTGACATGGCTAATGCTTCCATGACCCTCAAGAACTCACGGGGTAGACCCTCCCGCATTACCAAGGCTAGACACACTACTGATGAAGAAGTTGCCCTTGGGCGACAACAAACCATTTTTGGGGCCCTTAGAGCGAAGGATGGCCCTTCTCCCCTCCCTCCATGAAGCTTCTCTCTTTCAACTGCCGTGGGTTTGCTAGCTTAGCGAAAAAACTAGCGCTTAAGAGACTTCTCCTATCATCTATGCTGGACATCATCTTTCTTCAAGAAACACTCTGCCAGGCCGAACCCCTCACCGAGACCCTCAATGCCTGGTTACCCAACTGGACTTTCCAGGCTCTTGATGCATCCGGTCGATCAGGGGGTTTGGCCATAGGGGTAAATAACAGATCAGCGGAAGTTCAGAATTTTTTTGGAGGAAGAGGTTTCATTGGACTAGACATTAGTTCGCATTTGGTCGAAAGGGATATCAGAATCATCAATGTCTATGGCCCGTGTGCGAACCACGCCAACTTCTGGAGGTTCCTATTAGAATCTAAACTATTCCAAGTAGACAACATCATTCTTGGAGGGGATCTAAATTTCTCCCTTGGCTTCAGTGAGTCATGGGGGCATCTAGCACAGGTCAACTCACTAACAGATACTATGTCTAGCCTGCTTGAGGATCATAAATGGGTAGATATAGCGTCTGCTAGACTTCAATACACATGGTCTAATAACAGAAGTGGTGAGCAAAGTCTGGCTAGGAGACTTGACAGATTCCTAATCAAGGAACCCCTATACAACAACCTTCCCCAAATTCGTCAATGGGTGGGATTAGGGGGCATATCAGATCATCAGCCTATCTTCCTAGAAGCAGAGGACATCGCCCACAAAATCAAAAGTCCTTTCAAGTTTAATGCCTCTTGGCTCCTGGACCCCTCTTACATACAATTAGTCCAGAATTACTGGCGGACCAATCTCATCAGGGAAGACGAGGATATCTCTGTAGGCTTTGTCAGGAAGCTTACTGATCTCAAACAGATTACTAAACACTGGGCTCATCAAAAGCGCATACAGGATAATCAGACATTAAAAGAGGCAGAAAAGGTCATAGCTGAATTTGAATATTCGTCCTCTGGGACCTTCCCCTCCCCTGAAAGTAAGGATGAATACACCTCTCTCATTACAAAACGCTCACAGATACTGAAAGAAAGAGAGGAAAGTTGGAGGCTTAGGAGTAGAGCCATTTGGCTCTTAGAAGGGGATGCCAATACTAAATTTTATCATAAATTTGCTAATGGATGGAAGGTTATCAATACTATTTGGGAGTTAAAGAATGAACAAGGGCACCAGGTTTCTTCACAGCGGAACCTGGCCAGGCTGGCCACTAAGCACTTTCGGGGTATCTACAAAGCTCCTGAAGAAGTTAATATATTAGAAATCATGAGGGTGGCTGAACTCTTCCCTAGATATATAGAACAAGAAGATTCTGAGGAGCTCCAGAAGGAAGTGACCATGGCAGAATTGGAGGCTACCCTAAAATGGTTCAAGAAAGATAAAAGCCTTGGCCCTGATCGATGGACCATTGAGTTCTATCTCGCTTTCTTTGATATCCTAGGCAATGACCTTCTGAAGATTGTTGAGGATAGTAGAAGGAGAGGTAGAATATCCTCTGCCATTAAATCGACATTCATTGCTCTCATTCCCAAAACTAATGCGCCGAGCACTTTCGATGACTTCTACCCCATCTCTCTCTGCAACCGCCTCTACAAGATCATAGCTAAGACCATCGCCAACCGCCTCAAGCCCATTCTCTCACATCATATATCCTCTGAACAATTTGCTTTCCTTCACCGCAAACAGATCCATGAGGCAATTGCCTCTACCCAAGAGCTCCTTCACACCCTGCAGGTCAAAAAGCAGAAAGGAATGATTCTCAAAGTGGACCTATCCAAGGCATTCGACAGAACGAACTGGCTATACTTGCGGCTATTACTTACTCATCTGGGGTTCCCCTACAACTTCATCAAATGGACTATGAGCTGTATTACCGATGTATCCTACAGTGTTTTACTAAATGGGGAAGCCACCTCTTTCTTTACTTCAGAGAGAGGTCTCAGGCAGGGATGTCCGCTCTCACCTCTGCTGTTTTTACTTATCATGGAAGGTTTAAGTAGAGTTATCTCTTCTGCTCGTGACAGACAACTTTTGTATGGCATTAAACTTGTGGATAACTTCTACCTTACCCATCTATTATTTGTTGATGACATCTTGATCTTTTTGAACGGCAGTATCGGAGACTCCACCACCCTCCATAACTCCATGCTCCTCTTCCAGAGAGCTACAGGTATGAGAATCAATGAACAAAAATCTACGATCACTATAGTTGGATGCTCTATTCATGAGACTGTATTTGCTACCCAACGCTTTCCATTCAACAACTTGACACTGGCAGATGGTATAAAATACCTTGGCTTCATGTTGAAACCCAATGGCTATAGAATAGTTGACTGGTTATGGCTCATAGCTAAAGTAGAAAAGAGACTCCAGGTATGGTACCATCGATACCTTTCCCGTGCTAGCAGACTGATACTCATTAAAGCTGTGATTGAAGCCACACCAGTTTATTGGATGGCCCTTACCTGGATTCCTAAAGGCATCTTAAACAGGTTACAACATATTTGCAGCAGATTTCTTTGGACAGGACAACAGCCTGGAAGACTTTTTGCTTGGGTCAAGTGGGACAGCATCGCCAAGCCCAAACGCTGGGGGGGTTGGGGTATTAAGAGACTCGACCTCTTCTCCAGGGCGCTGGCGGCAAAACTTGGGTGGCAACTCCTCACCTCAGATGGACTATGGACGCGGGTAGCATATGCGAAATATATCAAGCCCTTGAACGTGCTGGACTGGATTTGTGCTCACCATGGCACTCATAATATATCCATTATATGGAAAGCGGTTATCAACACCTTACCTCTGCTTCGTGAAGGATTAACTTGGCGCATAAAGGCGGGCAATGCAATGCGTATAGGACAGGACCCGTGGGTCGGATGTGGGAACACTCACAGACTTTCAGACGGCCTCATCAGGCACCTAAATGACAGAGGCATCATCAACATCATGCATATTGGAGATCCAGCAAACTCCACCTTCCTCCAACAGGCTTGGCTAAGTCCACAAACTCTAGAGATTCCGGCTCAATGGCAGGTCGAATGGATGGAATATATGGATGCTCTCATTCAAGCCCACATCAGGCTCACTGAAGGACCCGATGAAATCATTTGGGCCTTTGCTAAACATGGAGCATATGCCCCGAAATTGGGTTATCTGAAACTCATGGAGCCTTACAGACCTCAGAATATCCATCCCACATGGAAAGCATTATGGAAACTCAAATCAGCTCCTCGTACTCGTTTGCTTATGTGGAACATTTTATTTGATAAAATTCCAATGGGTACTAATCTCATGAAGAGATCCTTTCACGGACCTTTTCGCTGTCACCTATGTCATGCAGAGGAAGAAAGCACTGTACACTTATTCTTGAACTGTAACATTACACTACAGTTTTGGAATTCCCTCATCAATCACTTCCCGCACTTGAAAAATTGGCAGGGCAATAATATACTGGATGCATGGGAAAACTGGTTCCAGAACCACTCAGGGAAATCCTGCAATATATTGCTCCTCGCTTGCTGGGTTGTTTGGATCGCCCGGAATCAGGCGATCTTCAATCAAAAGGCCCCTCACTGGCCCACTATCCTTCACTATACTATTGCAGATTATAACTTAATACCTGATGAGGAATCCTCTGCCCCTGTGCGCATCCTTAAACAGTTGAATATCGACAAATCAAAGCCATGGGCCTTCTTTGATGGCTCAGCACAAGAAGTTGGATGCAGTGGAGGAGCAATTCTACAGCTCAACGACACACACTGCTATAAGATACAAATAAACTTAGGCAGAGGCACAAACAATTTCGCCGAACTGTGCACGGTGAAACACATCATACACTTTGCCATCCAAAAACACTGCAGTCACCTCCAGCTATTTGGAGACTCTAAAATTGTTTGCAATTGGCTAAATGATGCATCTCAATGTCATGCATTTTCGTTGAGACACATATTAGATGAAGCAAAAAGACTGACTGCTTCCTTTGAATCATTTGTATGTCATCACATCTACAGGGAACATAACACCATCACAGACCAACTCTCCAAAGAGGCAGCGCACAGACAAGGAGACCACTGGCTGATACAGGAGGAGATTGATGGTCAATACTACCAGCATTATCACAGACCATTTGATGACCATATGGGAGATGGGCTATAGAGCCCAATACAGCACATTTTTGTTTATTATTTGTATATATTTCCTATGTCCTGATCTGAGTACAGAACTATACTTTTTGTTATTAACAGCATATATATGGCTCTCTGCGTAGACCACGGCTATTAAACTTCAGTGCACAGTTTTGGAATGCTCCCTGCGTGGAGACAATTTGTGTTTATTTTGTCTATCTAGTCCAGCAGACTAATGAACTCAACAGGCCCAGCTGCCTATACATGAATGCTTCGGCATATACAAAATGTAATTTCTTAATCTCTAATAGAAATTACGACTTTTTCCTAGGGGAAAAAAAACATTATTAATAATTTTAATTTTTATTATTATATATTATTATAAATTTTTTAAATTATATTAATTATTCGTAATTTAAATAATTAAATTATATGTTATTGAATAAAATAATATTGAAATCGAGACTATGTGATGTGTTCCTGTGTTGTGCGTTGTGGCTAGTCTGTCTACCCTCTTTTCATTTGCTTTCCCTTTTGTCCATTTCTGCCATCCCTTTTGACTTTGTTACCGGAGAATCCACACTAAGAACCATTTTCTGCCAACGTTTCAAATCCCAATCAGGATCCATCATCAGGACAACTTGAATGCTTGATAGAAGAAGAGCTAATGGAGAGATTAGCTCTTCTGATCTGTTGCTTCCCCTCCTTATGTTTGGTTGGTCATCCTGCCATGGCTAGGTCGGCCTAGTCCTCTAATTTTGACATAAAAGTAGTCGCCTTCAAAGCGTTGGTAGCTTCAGGCCGTAATTTTCAGAAATCCAACTCTTCCAGATTCATGAAGAAAGTAATGGCAATCTCGAAGATCGAAATAAAAACCCCTCACGCTCCAACCGGTTGTTAGTTTTTGTGGCCTCAGATGTGTTCTAGCCACACAATTTTGTGGACACGCTATACATGAGATCTCCAAAACCCAAAAATCATTGCTGGAAATTCTACCTATAAATGACTTAATTAGATTATTAGTTAGTTTTTAAATATTTCATAAATCTAAACTTAGGGAATATGGTTAATTAATCATAGTTAATTAAGTAAAGGTGTGAATGTTCTAAAAACTCACACAGATCGACTTCTAGTTAATCCTAGCCATCAATTAAGATTTAATTTTGGTTGTTGGAGTCCCAACAGAGGATTATAAGAAGAAGTCGATGGGCAATTGGAGAGTACACTTAAGCAGCAGTTCCTTGCGCAGATTGAGCTAGCAGTAGTAGAGTTCGAGCCAAAGAGGGACACAATGTCAGTGAGGGTTAGTGATCCAGAGGAAGATTTCCAAATCTGGAGAGGCAGTAGCAAGAGGCTGAGTTATTCCCAGTGCAGGAACAAGAGTGCAGGAACCTACGAGTGCAGGAACGTGTAAGTGCAGGAGTGCGCGAGTGCATGAACACAAATGCAAGAAGCGCGAGTGTTGAGGTTGCTTATGGAATATATTTGCCATATTTTCTTGCTGTTTGGATTTCCAGTTTGGCATCCATAGATGTACTCAGATTTCACTTCTGCATAATAAAATAAAACCCTCACTGTTTCACAGGTTTTCTCAAGTTGGGTTTTTCCGGGAACTTTTGTCCAAAAATAGTTGTGTTATTTAATGTGTGTGTACTAACATTTCTTCCAACATTTATTCTTCTGCAGTTTTATTTGTGTAGTTTGCAGTGTGAGTTATTCAATATTTGTTATAGGAAATAGTAAATAAATTGTTAATTAAAATAACAATTAGGAGAATTATTTCCAGTTGCTGCAATAGGATTTGAATTTCCAAATTTTCACATGGTATCAGAGTGCAGATGATCAGCCGGAGAACTCAATAGCGAATAAAGGAGTTTACTTGTTCAGTGTGGGTAGCAGATTGAAACCCTAGAGGGCAGTGCAGTCACTTTTCCAAGAGGCCAAATTTCTTGAGGAGATTCGATTTTTTTGAGAGAGGGACTAAAAAATTTGATCTCTCCAAATCGATGGATTCCAGAGGTAGAGGGAGCAACCCAGTATTTTCGCAGAGCAGATATCTAGTTGGACACAGTGGCGTTTGCAATAGTTTTATATAGCAGAACCAGCATCGGGTGGAAGGAAGAGAACACACAAAGGGAATATTTCTCTCAGGGAACTTCGAGTTTGAGAAATTCGGCTTTTCATTGCGAATTGGTAGTAACAGCTAGCAGATCTGCACATTCTAGAAGGGAGTGCAAGTAGCAGAGCAACATCCGAGCAAAGAAGAAAGGGAGCTTCTGGGTTTATTTTCTCCATTTTTGAGTTTCCAGATTTTTGAAACTCTGTAGGGATGATAGTATGAGATTTCCAGAGGAGGTCATGCGAGTTAGCCAGAATTCAGATTGGGGCAACAAATCGACTTCCAGTTTTCGTAGACAGGTAGAGGAAGTATGACTTGTCCAGTGTGAGTTGCAAAGAAAGGAAGGGTCTTAGCCAATGACTAGGCTTGATAGGAGATAGTGGGGCACCAGATATAGGTGGAGGAGGAGCATGAGACTCCAGTGTGTTAGATGGGTAGGGTCTATCGTAGTGGCAACAAGGAGATCATGCATATCAGTTCCAGATTGTTGTAGTAGGACCATCACCTCGCTACAAGGGCCCACAATATCATAGTAGTATATTAAGTGTTAGCAGGCGTTGTTAATCATTTAGATGGAAGTTGCAAATCTAGTTGCAGTCAGTACCTGGGAGACAGTTTCAGAGCTAAATGTAGTGACACAGGCTATAATTGCCTAGTTGCAGTATGCAAGTGCAGTTCCAGCCAAAAGATTCCTAGCACAGAACTTCACAGCCCAGTTTCTAGTCTTGGAGGATAGTGCGAGTTTCCAAGAGGGAGCATAGAGATTTACCATTGGGAGATTGAGACTCAGAGGGAGTCTAGTTTCAGAGGGAGCATCCCTATCGAAGCTAGTGCTTCAGGACCTCGGGAGATCATACTCATTATTGCAGGACTTGCAACAACAGTGTAGAGATAACAACAACAATATGAGTAGACCAAATTTCACTTTATTTACTGACACACCTCCACAAATGAGGTGGGGTGATTTGGAGTTGTAGACACAGAGCGCTAGAGATGGGCGGGATCCTTGAGGAGTCCACCTCATGGATCAATATGTTGCTATGGGGGGCCAAAATATACAGTAGCAGGATAGATCAGTGACAGTTAATGCAGTCAAATGCCAGAGAGACAATTGTAGAGACTAGTAGCAGTCAGATGTTGGGGAGCACATTACAGAGTTGGCAGTAGTGTAGAGTTAGCAGCAGTGTAGATTCTTCAGGGACAGTGCAAATACTAGTAGTAGTCAAAGACTTTGGTGACAGATGCATTATACCGATCACATTTGATTCAGTATTTTGGATGCATCTCAGTTGTAGTTGAAGCAACAACAGATGAGAGGGAGTTGCAGTGTTGGTAGCAATTCAAAAGGGTCAGCAGTAGCATAGATGCAACGAATATCAAAGTTTCGTAGTGGTTGGTGGAAAGTAGTACCAGACATCAGCAACGTGACAGGGGACGATGCAGAAACAAGGTGTTGTCATAGGATGTGCAGTAGAGCACTAGAACACATTCCTTGCTAAGAGGGAGTGTTATTTTTTGTATCATCGAATGTGTTCTAGCCACAAAATTTTGTGGAAAGGATAGAATACATGAGATCACCAAAACCCAGAAATCATTTATGGAAATTCCCCCTAGAAATTACTTAATTATATTATTAGCCAACCTTTAAATATTTCCTAAGTCTAAACTTAAGGAATATGGTTAATTAATAAGAATTAATTAAGTCAACGTGTGAATATTCTAGAAACTCACACGGATTAACTTCTAGTTAATTCTATCCATCGATTAAGATTTAATCTTGGTCGTTGGAGTCCCAACAGAGGATTATAAGAAGAAGTCGATGGGCACTTGGAGAGTACACTTGAGCAACAATTCCTTGTGCATATCAAGCTAGCAGTAGTAGAGTTCGAGCTAGATAGGGACACAATTTCAGTGAGGGGCGGTGACAGTGATCCGAAGGAATATTTCCATATCCGAAGAGGCAATAGCAAGAGGATGAGTTATTCCCAGTGCAGGAACGCGAGTGAAAGAACGCGTGAGTGCATGAACGTGAGTGCAGGAACATGAGTGTAGGAACGTGAGAGTGTAGGAACTCGCAAGTGCAGGAGCGCGCGAGCTTAGGAACACATGAGTGTAGGTAGCATGATTTCAAGAAGAGAAAGTGCTAGGGTTTCTTAGGGAATACCTCTGCCATATTTTCTTGTTGTTTGGATTGTGAGTTTGGCATCCATAGATGTATTCATATTTCACTGTTGCATAATAAATTAAAACTCTCACTATTGCATCTGTTTTCCCAAGTTGGTTTTTTCCGGGGACTTTTGACCAAAAATAACTGTGTTATTTTATGTGTGTGCTAACATTTCTTTCAACATTTATTCTTTTGCAGTTTTATTTTTGTATGTTGCAGCGTGATTTATTCAATATTTGTTGTAGGAAACAATAAATAAATTGTTAATTAAAATAACAATTAGGAGAATAATTTCCAGTTGTTGCAATAGGATTTGAGTTTCCGAATTTTCACACCTGTGCTCTTCAGCTTGTTGATCATGGGCTCATAGGTCAGTTTATGGGCCTTTGGCCCTCCCCTCACACAGTTAGGTCATGGATCGAGAAGAACTAGAAGCCACTCATCGACGGAGAAGTGATCTCCTCATTCTACGGTAAGGGTTTATACACCTTTTATTTTGAAAATAGATCAGACAGGGATTTTTTCCCTCTAGAGCAGCCCATATTTCATGGGTCCTCAAGTTGTTTATCTTGATAGATGGAGCCCTAACTTCAACCCAGAATGTGATGTCTCCTCAACTATCCCAGTTTGGGTAAAGTTTCCCTATCTCCCATTACATTGTTGGAACGATGCAACCTTCAGGTTGATTGGGAACTCCTTAGGAAAATATATTGATAGTGCGAAGCCAAAGGATGGACTCTCTTCCTATGCCAGGATTTGTGCGGAGGTGGATCTAGAAAAAGGCCTACCAGTAGAGGTCCAACTTAGCATGGATAACTGGACCCATATCCAGGAGGTGGACTATGATCAAATCCCCTTTAAGTGCAAGCTTTGCCATAAGTATGGCCAATTTGCAAAGGGTTGTAAGAAAACGCAGTATCCTCAAGATCCACAACATAATGGACCAAATGAATAATGGTAGAAAGCCAAGAAGAGAAGAGGAAATAATCGTCAGCAAATTCCCCCCTCTACAAACACCTCTGCCCCTCCCCTAAAACCTAGAGCATGTTTGGGTATTCACAATGTGCCTTCTGGTGCCTCAAGCCAAGGAGGTAGCTCTAGAGATAATGCTAATCAATTCAATGCCCTCATTGGGATATTGACAAAGGAAGTGCCCCAACAAGACCCTCCAAATGAACATGCAAAAACTCAAGGAACATATCCTCATACAACCTTATCACCACAACAGGAGGTAATATACTCAGACCAAGTCTCCAGTAGCACTTTAGAGGACTCCTTCGAGGGGGGAATGGAAGAAGAATACTTCCAGTCCTCTAAAGAAATGACGGGCCCTGCTTCAATCACAAGCTTAGCTGATGAGAAGTCAAAGAAAGAAAGTGTCAAAGAGAAGGGAAGGAAATTATAATGATCGGGCAACAAATCCAATAAAGAGATTTGATTGGAGCAGAAAAACAAGGACAAAGAACTAAGGTATCATCAAACTATCCCTAAACAAATAGTGGAACATGTGAACAAAGGAGGAAAGAAAGGTTATCTAACAGGTCTCGGAAAAGGGACATCCTCCTTTAAAAGTACATAATGAATATTATCTCCTGGAACTGTAGGGGACTTAGCTGAGAGAAAAGGACTATGGAAGGAAAATCCCTAATCCAGAAGGAAAAAACCACAGTCTTCTTGTTCCAGGAGACTAATCTAGGAGAGTCTGATCTCTCCAACAAACAATGCAAATTATGGAATGGAAGAAACATGGTAGCTATCAGCTCGAGAGAACTCTATAGAATGTGGAACCCTAATTATATAGAATTAGTATGCTCTCTCAAAACCACACATTAGATTGTAACATCTTTCAATATTTTAGAAATTAGACAAATGTGTACTATTGTCAATATATATATATATTATTATATATATATATATATATATATCCACTTTCAAGAAAAGCAAGAATGTTGGCAATCCCTAATGGATTTGAGGCACACTAAATATGGAAGAAATTGTATTTTCGGAGGGGAATTCAACATCTACCAATTAATAATAAAAAAGGGTGGGATCAATTGTTCGTGATGCCTGCCATGAAGTTATGGAATGTATGATGCTCTCTCTTGGCTTGTTTGATGTTAAACCTTCGTGTTTCCACTACACTTGGAATAAAAAACGCTCTAAACCCAATCATATAGCCACCCAACTATACCTTTCCTCACTTACAGGCTTCTTCCTCTTGGTGAACTTGGTCCTTCAATCCTTTATCCTCTCCTAGAGTGACTCCGATCACAAACCCATCTGCTTCCATATTTCCCCCTCCTTGAACCCTGGCCCCATCCCATTTCAGTTCTCCCCTCTTTGGTTGAATTCCAAGGGTTTTGTCGAGTTGGTTGTCCAATCATGATCCCATTGGATGGATGGAAGCCCAATCCGCATTTGGGAAACATAGATCAAAAGGTTGAAGAAGAAAATGAAAGCTTGGCTCAGTGAAAGAAAAGTTGAAATACAGTACCCTATAAAAGAGACAAAGAAGTAGCTCATGTTAATCTAGGAGCATATTGAGGAGGCCCCTATCTCCTTGGAGGTACTACAAAAAGAAGTAGTTACATTTAAGAAACTCCACTCCCTTCTCAAGAAGGATGAAAATTATTGGAAAATTAAATCTAGAAGCACATGGATCCAAGCCAATGACCAAAATACCAAGTTTTTTCATAAGCAAGCCCGATATAGAAAAAGAAAAATTTCCATCTCGCAGATTCAATATGAGGGCCAAACTATATTAGGGTTTGAAGGAATCAAAGAAGTTGTTGTCCAACACTTCCAAGCCTTGTACCAGGATGATAAACAGAGGGACCGGGATTTGGATAATTATATGTTAAAACATGTGCCCACCCTAATTTCTGAGGAAATGAATTCTCAACTCACTACACCCCCTTCCAATGAGGAGATTATGAAGGTTGTGTTTTCCCTTCTCCCAGATAAAACCCTGAGATCTGACGGTTTTTTAGCCTTTTTTACCAACAGTTCTAGGAGCTAATAAAAAAGGATTTGTGCATAATTATAGGGTATTCTCTTAAACTCCTTTGTATTGGGGGAGGAATAAATTCCTGTTTCGTGGCTTTAATCCCCAAATAATCCAACCATTCCACTTTCTCAAGGTTCTTCTTGATTTCTCTCTGCAATGTCTCTTATAAAATCATCTCGAAGTTTTTAGCCTCCATACTCAAATGAATCCTTCCCAATATAATCTTGGTCAACCAAGGAGGATTTGTTCTTGGTAGGAAAATCATTGACAATGTCATTTTGATCCAAGAAGCAGTGGACACCAGCTGGAAAAGAGGAGATCAGGGGATGATAATAAAGCTTGGTATGGAAAATGTTGTTGACAGGGTAAAACATGAATTTTTACTCAAGGTAATGCATAAAATGGGATATACATCATCCTTTATCCAATGGGTGGCCCTCTATATCTCGTCCCCCTGGATAGGTCCCCTGGTTAATGGGAGAGTTGCAAGCTTCTTCAAGGCATATAGAGCATTGAGGCAGGGATGCCCCCTATCCCATTTCTCTACATAATAATGGTTGATTCCCTAAGTAGAAGGGTAGAGTGGGGGAGAGAAATATCTAACCTGCTAGGAATCATATTTTCACCGGGGATAAAGAGCATAAATCATGGGCAGTTCATTGATGACACAATCCTTATTGGAGGAGCTTCAACTTTAATATCCAGGAGATTCAAAAATACCTTTGGAAAGTTCTTAAAGGCCTATGGAGGTGAAATGAATGATAGCGGAATCCACTTCTTCACTTGGAACACTACTTCACAGAAAGCTAAGAAGATTGAAGATATTTCAGGGTTTAAATTCTTTAGGGACTGGAAGGAATTTAAGTATCTTAGTATCCCAATATTCTTAAAAAGAAATTCCCCCAAATCATGGCAAGGGATCTTGGAAAAAATCAAAGAAAAGTTGTTGAATTTGGGGTTGTCTTGGCTAAATGACGTTGGTAATATTATCATGGTGAAGGTCGTATTATCAGCCATCCCTTTGTACCAATTTTTTGTGTTATTGGCTCCCAAGTATTTTATGCGTCAACTTGGAATCTATATAAGAAAATTTCTTTGGGAAGGAGGGAAGCAAGAAACTAAAAAATTTCACTTGGTGAAGTGGAAGATTGTTTGTGCCCCGAAGCAACATGGGGGGTTGGGAATTCAAGACCCCTTCCTACTAAATATAGCAATGGGTGCTAATCTCTTCTAGAAATTTAGGACGCAGTCAGAAAAATGGTGGGTACAAGTCTTGCAGGCTAAATAACAATCTCAGAATATCCGAGGAGAAGCTAGTTCTTCAAATCAAGGATCTCCCATTTGGAAGCTCCTTCGATCCTCCTCTTCCCTTATTTTGGACAAACTTAGCAGAATCCATGGAAATGGTAGCTCAATCAACCTCTAGATTGATTCCATTTTGGGTCACCCTCCATTAGGGTTAGACCTTTCCATATCCCTCTAAAGGAACATCTCCTTCAAGTTGGAATCATATTCTTCGATTGGGAACGACTATGGTCAGATTTGATGTAGGAGGAGATTAGACGAAGCACCAGAGACAATTCTTCATCCATGCATAATGAGGAAAACTGTGCCATAGCGAGTAAGGTGAAGAAGGGGAAGGAGAAGGTTTCTCTTTCCGAATCCAGTTCTTCCAATGATGGGAAGAAGGTTGACAAATTGAAAGTGCGATGCTTTCGTTGTCATGAGGTGGGCCATTATGCTGCAAATTGTCCACGTAGGAAATCCAAGAAGGGATCCAGGGAGGGATCCGAAGGTGAGGCACTTGCTTCACAGTTTGAGTTGGATTTCACGCTCTTCGCATGCATGGTTTCATCCATGGTGGGTAGTGGTTGGTTTCTTGACAGTGGAGCTTCTTTCCACATGACCGGCGATAAGAGTTTGTTCAGTAATTTGGAGAAGAAAGATCTCCAGATACTCATAGCGATGGATAATGATGAGAAGCATTGTGTCTCAAGTGTAGGCACAATTATTTTTTAGAGGGAGCATGGAGCTCGCCTTACCTTGACCAATGTCAAGTATGTACCAGGACTGAAGAGAAACTTGGTGTCGATCGCGATGCTGGAAGACAGAGGCTATGATGTAGTCTTCAGTAAGGGAAAGGTTTTCCTTAGACACATCATCACTAGACAATTGAAGCAGCTTTGGTTCTCGAGTCAAGAACCTGTATTCTCTGAGGTTCAGATGCATGCAAGCCTTTTGAGTAGCAAGGCAACTGATGGGACTTGGTGGTTTGAGAGGGAGGGTTATTTATCTCTCAACATGCCGCGCCAGAAGATAGTCTAGATGTTTTGTGTAGGCGTGTTGGTTGGGGGGTGGGCTAACTTAATGAGGTTTTTTTTTTTTTGTGGAGCAGCCACAACAGGGGAAGCTGAGTGGAGATCGAGTAGAGACATCTACTCATGCAGAGACCTCCAGTAGGGGGAAACTTCGAGCCAGGTGGGCTGAGGGGTCACATGCATCCATACCTCCAGGTAGGAGGTGGGGAGATATAGAGTGATCGTCCCAAGGAGGAGGGGCAGGATCCTTGAGGTACCCAACCTATTGGATGAGAGCCCCGATGTGGAGTAGCAGGAACTGACTGATTGGGAAGAGACAGATGCGGATGGAGCGGCAGAGAGAGCGACAATGCAAGGAATCCCACGACAACACATAGCTAGCAGGCTGCAGCAATATGAGAAGCACAAGTGTTTTGCACAGTGCTAGGTGACACAGAGAGGTGTGCAATGGTGCAAGATGCATGGATATGTTGTAGTAGTGCAGATGTCAGAGAGGGAGCACTTGTTAGCAGCAGGTAGAGCTTCAACATCAGAGTATGTTCCTAGCCCAATAGAGTGGTCAGTTGGGAGTGTTTTTGTTCCAAGTGTTGTTGGAGCAAGCGGACTGGGTAGATGTGTTGCATGCAGAACATTCCAGAGTTACAGGATCGGGTTCGAGAGGAAGCCTTTCCTGTTGAGAGGGAGTGTTGAAAAATGTGCAACAAGAAATGTTAAATTTAGAATGTGCTAAAAATAGACCTGGTAAAAATAACATGTCTGAAAATAGCAGTTTGGCCAGTGAGGTCATTGCCCACATTGAGTGAGAGGTGAAACTGCTAAAAATAGAAAGTTCTAAAAATAACACTTTTGGGTCCCTTCCTGTTTATAGCAGTCCCTAGTCTATCTATAGGAAGTAAAATTAATTTTGGCCTTAACAACAGTTGGAAATATTAATTAATTAATTCAGTTGAGTGAATTAGTTAAGGAAATTCAAATTTGAAGTCTTTGTGAGCATGCACATGAGTTGTCCCACTGATTGAGGAATTTATCCTTAATTTCCTCCACTGGTGAGGGAATAGTATGAGTTCTATAATGAGAGAATCAGTTGACTTAGTTCTAACAGTCAGGTCTAGTTAGATTATTTTAACAAGTTGTTAAAATAATAAAATATAGTTTGTTAATGCTTGCATGCATGTGACAACTATTATTTTAGATAACTAAGGATTCACTCATGGATAACTGTTGCATGTCAGTTCTGTCAGAGACCCAGTTAACATCAGATGAGGGACAATGTACTATCAGATGCTTGGATATTTCTAGTAAGTATTCCTTGCATGGAGAAGGATATATTTCTAAGAGAAATACGTATTATAGGATATTGGAGGACTTGTGGCCTATATATTGAGGCCTAGGTAGTCTATGATCTTCATTTTCTGATTACAGAGAGAGCAAGATAGTTATTGAGCTTATTCTTTTTGTATGTTGTTGAGGATCTCCACTTGATTGATAATACAGAGTTGGGGTTTTATGCTGGTGCTTTCCCTAGTGATATATTCTGTGTTATGTCTGATTATTTCTCTTGATCAGTTATGCATGTTTCTACTTGATGTTGCTCATGAATTCAATTATGCTTCCGCTTAATGTTTTGTAGAAATAGAACAAGTATTATGCTTTAGGACATTGCATATATCGGTTTGTTCTACAGGTGAAATTTCTACATGGCTTGCTCACTTTGAACATCATATCAATTTCTTGTATCGCCCTCCTCCTCCTCCAAGACCGAGGCCAGATAATCGTACTTCAATCACCTTTGACGACTGATTATGGTAATCGATGTCTTTCTAGTTCTTTCTGTTTTCTGGTATGTTAGGCCTCTAAGGCTATGAACCTTTCAACTAGGTATTTTTCTTTTTTTATGTTGCATGGTTATAATATTGATCGCCAAACCTAGTCGGAGTAAAACCACATACATTTTGACATCTCTATATATATTTTTTTATTAATAAAAACTCTTTGACTTACCAAATATATATGATGATGATGATGATGGTTAACGTCCACTGAGACCAAACTTTGGTCTATCGGACCTAAAGAAACAAATTATTTAGTTTGATGTAAGATTTTATTCCTATGCTCAAAAAGCTTGGAGAGAAGCCTTCCGAGCTCACTATAATTTTGACATCGCAAAAGGCTAGCAAGGTCAGTGTTGTGACAAAGATTATGAAACTGAGATCTAATAAGGTTGTACGCGGGGCACTCTAAGAGGAAATAGTTTTCATCCTCGTTGTTCGTATTCTCATAGAAATGACAGATCCTTTCCATATATAGATTATTCTAATTCTAATTTTTTTAATATTTTTATGTGCTATTTGTTTAAAAAATAATAAATTT
>APFE031077298.1:15005-113869 GCA_000404065.3 Pinus taeda | reverse complement strand
TAGATACAGGTTAAAGTATTTTTGATAATCAGGAGCATCCATTAATGACACTTGTATTAGAGATTGCTTTAAAGCATCAAAGGAAGCGTACATGACCTGATCCCAAACGAAGGGTACTTCTTTTTTCAATAGACGAGTATAACCTTTAGCTAGTTAGACGTAATTTGGAATGAACCTCCTAAGGAAGTTTGCTTTCCCTTGGAGTTTCTGAATTTGAAGCAAGTTTGAAAGTGGAGGCAAATCGATGATTGCCTAAACCTTGCATGGGTCGAGACAAATCCCATCCTTTGAAACCACGAAGGCAAGTAAATGACCAGAACTGACACAAAACACACATTTGTGCTGATTGAGTCGTATCTTGTAGTGTCGACAACGTAGAAATATCGCTCTCAAATGGCACTGATGATCGGTCCACTTTCGCGAATGAGCTAGGAGATCATCAAGATATGGTTGAACGAGGTTTTTGATGTCATGGAAAGCATAGTTCATTGCTCTCTGAAAACTTGCCCCTGCATTCTTCAAACTGAAGGGTATCTTGCAATATGTGAATGTGCCCCATGGACAAATGAATGCAGTCTTTGACTGGTCTTGTGGGCGGATATTTATTTGATTATACTTGGAAAATCCATCCATAAATGAAAATATTTCGCATCCGGCACATTCATCAATTATCTGGTCAATAAAGGGTGTAGGGTAGTTGTACTTCGGACAAGCTTGATTTACATCCCTGTAATTGATGCACACTCTAATCGTTCCTTGTTTTTTCATCACAGGAACAATATTCGATACCAAATCAGTAAGAGGAACGAGGTAAATGAAACTAGCATGGAGGAGTTTTTCAACTTTTGCCTTGATGGCAACGACTTTCTTGGGGTGCACCTGTCGTAGTTGCTGTCGTACCAGTTTGACATTTGGATACATCTTAACTTCGTACTGACCAGTCAGTGAGAAGACCAATATGCATCGCACCTTTTGATTAAGGAAGGGTGTGATGGTGCCAGGGCGAGTTCTTCAAACCCCAGAGGCTCAGTAGAGCAAGGAAACTGGCTCAGAATTCAAAAAGAAAAGAACGCAATTGAAGAGCACAAGTTTAGCTCCTACCTAGTCGAAGCGATGTCCGGAATCATCCACAGAATCTCCTGGAATCAGCTGGTGAAAATTGGGGGTGAAAAGCACCTCCAGAGTTGCAACAAACCAAATTCAAATGAAATGGTAAAATGAGAGGTAAAAGTCACTTTTAATTTACAATGCACGTAATTCTAGTAAAATATTAGTGTTCTTAACTCATTTATCAAGCATATGTTTTCATTTCTAATTGATTTGATGAAGCAAATGAACAGGTAGTACAATCTTTGAAATAACAAAATGCTAATGGTAAATCAAAGACTCAATGACCATTATCATGAGCAGTTTTAGCACATAGTTCAAGCTCGTTAAAAAATAAACATAAGTCATGAGCAAATGTTTCCCCCAGCATTTAAGCTCATTAAAAAATAAACCGGTAAATAACCATTGTGAATGTCTTATCACCAGCTTTTGAGCCTTGGTCGTGTTCTTATCATCACCTCCACTCTGTTTTAGCTCATCATTCACCCCCATATGATTGTTTACCCCATCGAGGAACATCTATGAAGAGTGATTCTATTACCCATCCTTGTGACACTTCCATGATTGGAGAGTTCCAAACCTTACCTGGAATCAGCTGCTACTTGAAACCATCACTCGTTCCTTGAAAATGAGTCTCCTTTAAGCTCTTTTTAACTGAATTGTAAAATATGAAAAGATTGCCAAGCGATTGGCCTCTCGGACTCATTAAAGTCATTGGAAATTCTATCCCTCCTCTATATTTTAATCTTTTTGGACCCGAGGGATTATTACACAAAAGGATCAAGCGCTTGTCTTGTTCGGGTCATTAAAACTATCGAAAATTCATTCCTTTTGTATTATTTTACACTTTTTTGGACTTAAGGGATTACATGACAAAAAAGAATCGTTGGAGTCTCCTTTTCGTTCCTTTCAGACTCTCTAAAATTGAAAGAGACCGAGTTATCTTTGTCGTTAAATTCGTTAAAATCAAATAGCGACAAACTCGTCCTAATGGACGAGAATGAGTTTCACTGTCGCTAGGCTCACTAAAATATAACGACAGGTTCGCTCGAAGGGTGGATTACAGAAAAAGCATATGTTATCCTCCTCAAGCATGACAAAAATAAAGAGGTACTAGTTAGCAATGACTGGGAACAATTGGGAAGAAAACTTGAAGAAATATTTATTGGTAGCAAGTCGCTCTTAAACATGACACTTTCCTTCTGCATCCAAGCTGGGTTGGGTTGTTCTGTTCACTGGTCATCACCATTGATCCATCACACCATCCATCTTTGGGGTTAACACTACCAATCCATCATCAATGTCGCCGATATGTTCAAGAGAAGTCATTCAGACAATTCGCCTGTGTCTCACCCACTGCAATACATTCATGATCCATTCCTTCACGATCGCCACCTGAACCCTGTATCATCAGATTGTTTTCACCTCCAAAATTGTTTGCTTTGTTCTGTGTCGTTAATGTGGGATTCATGAAGGCCCTCCTATGATGGGTCACTTCTTGTCGACATCAGCTCATTATCCAAGAAGTTGACTTAGTAACAACCCTTGCGGTACTTTGAAGCTTGCATGCATCAATGGCAAGTTTCTCACTTTCGGCGATAGGTTTACATCAATGGCCTTCGACCGAGAGATTTTACATGGTGTTCGATGCCAAGACCTTTTTCACACCACATGAATTGTATTGTAGTACCTTGAGGGTCATTTTCATTATTGGTCATTCCTCTCGCGCCTGTTAACAACTTACATCATTGGCTGGTAATCAGGAGATGTCTTTCCATGTTCGACACCAGAACATTTTTTGCATGGATCGACTTGTACTCTGAATGAAGATTGAACGAGTTTTGAAGACCCCAGATCTAGTTTCATCCATCTGGGCTGCGATATATTCAGGAATATAAAGACATCAAGTGTACATCATTTTGGAACAGATGATCATCCAAATCAAAGGATGATGAGTCCAAATCATTAGTCTGCCACACAGACGATTGTCTGTCCTATGTACATGAAAATGAATTTATAAAGCTGAGCACGGAAATGCTCGCCTCAGCTAGATGATGAAAAAATGTTGTCAAAATAATGTATCGTATCGTATCTTATTACAGGTCGCTTCCCAGCTCGAAAAAACTTCGGATCCTCATAGTAAAGCATTTCACCCGACATCAAAAAGATTAACAACCTCATGATTTAGGGGGCAACTGTTATAGACATTTTTGGGCACTTCAACCCCAATCATAAATGTCCATAAACTGAGGGCTCCTAAATCCCTAAAAGTGTTGCTTCACTACCTAGAGGAACAAGGTCAGCTGATTACGTCATCTCCCAGAAGTTCTCCACTAAAAAATGCTCATAAATGGTCAAAACTGGACCATACTGAAAACCCAGTGCAGAGTCCATGCATATCACCTTCCCAGTACAAGTGTGAGCAATACTAAAAGGGCTCTATGTAGGTCGAGATGGTCTGAAAGGAAAAAATGCCAGGGACAAAATGCGAGTGAAGATCATGAAATCTTCCAAAGCTTCCCCTCGACACTTGCACTCCTGTTTTCAGCGGGGAATGAGTAAGAAATCACCAAGCGCAAAGTGGAAGCAGGAACTACAAGAAAAGAGACACTAATCAAGACCCAGAAGATGACTCACCTCCTACAATCAAATATATGATCCCTCATCACAGAGATCTAGAAGCTGAAACCTTGTATCTATGCTAGAGAAGTGTTGTTGGTTTTCTGGTGTATATTCATAGTGTTGGGTGATCTAAGCTTTACTTGAGGTGAAGAAGGGCTTTCTAGCTGGAGGATGATGCTGCATCAGAACACATGGTTGTAATCCTCTTGCTACTTTTCATCTTAATAAAGCTATTCAAGTTTTCCTCCATATTCTTGTATGTTGACTTATATATGCATTTGTATGGTTAACACACATCTGGTCCCGTGTTATTTATGAATATAGATCTTTGTTCTTCGACAGTAGTATGTTGCTGTGATTCCATAGGTGCTCTTTGAAGCTGAGCAGACAAAGGATAAGCGGTGAAGCTCTATCAGGAAAGAGAGGAATCAAACAAGGAAATCAAGCGCAAGACTAAGGTTGGTCTCCTTAGTTCCATTCTTATCTATTTTCATAAAGGAAAACAAAAGTAGACTTTACTTGTCTGTTTCTAAGATAGCTACCAGTCTTAGTGGGAATAGCAGAATCTGAGTGGACACTATTCCTTGCTTTGCTGAGCCTCTGTGGTTTGAAGAACTCGCCCTGGCACCATCACACCCTTCCTTAATCGAAAGGTGCGATGCATATTGGTCTTCTCATGGACTAGTTAGTATGCATCACTCCTAGTACACTTACTGGGGTGCAATGGGCGCAATGAGGAAACTTTTTGCACAATTTTCTCATAGATTTTTGCCTATTTTTTACCAAATGAAGATCCTGACTCTTCTCTTCTTTGTTTTTTAGAGATTCATCAGAGCAAAATGGTTGTTACATGGCGAGAACACGAGCATGAAGAAGAGGATGTTGTTGCTTTACATGATTCGAGCACAGTAGCTGCATTGCGGAACTATGGCTTGTTGAAGTTTTTCCGTATCTCTAGCCTGAGGCAACAAATCAGTTTGCTGCAATATTTCCTCAATGCCTAGGATCCTATCAACCAGGTGTTCGAGATTAGGGGAAAATTGATCCCCTTGACTGTCATGGACATCTATTTTCTGACCGGATTATCGAGGCATGGTGTCCCTCTCTCATTATCAGGCTCCACCCGTGGGGGTGAGTCCGTCAGGGAGTACATTTGCCGGCACTGTAGAGAGGGATATCAGCTGAGTACGGATGGCACGATCAATATCTGAGATGTCATTGACCAGCCTTTGCAAACCATTCTGTTCACTTTTTCTAGACTGGCTGGTAGTTCTGTTCTTCGCATAGCTAATATGTCTTACATGCAATATGCTTTGGAATGCCTTGAACCGAAGGTGTTCAACTGGTGTGATGCAGTACTCTCTATGATGAAAGAACAACTGACTAAGGTGAAACGCGGAAGATCTAAGAACTTGGGCTATGGTTCTATTTTGGTCACTTTCGCTTTGGAGAGAATCCCACTGATGCAGCCGCAGTACATTTCACTTGGCCTACCTCCACCGACTGAACCACGGATGCAGAGATGGGTTGACCTCATGCCTCATCATGCTGGCCAGCCCCAGATTTCTTTTTCTGATACTTTCTTCGAGTGTTTCGATCGTCAGGAGAAGGTTTATGCCAGGTTTCCATATGCTGGCATGGATTTCCGGGGTGACCTGGATTTGGAGTTGCCGACTGGTGAGCAGTGGGGTGCTATGGTTAAATCTTCAGACCATATCTCTGTTCATTGTACTTTATAATGTTCTTATGTTTTTCTTCACCAAGAATAATCAAAACTCATGTGCTCATGCCGATATTGAACCAGTTCGACCAGCAGTACGTCGCAGAGACCCAGCGGCCGCTCCAGCAGGAGAGGCTGTGGGGAGGGCCATCCTTCGCAACCTTGATGTGGTCGAGACTCCTTCAACGTTATAGGACCAGATCGAGGGTCTTACTCTTGGTATCCCAAATGTGAGGACTGACGAGTTGCCTCTGTGGTTGCAGGGACATACTACTGGAGTGCCGAGTCGATGGACTAGGCTCTTACGCATGATTGCACAAGCGGGGACTTGTTATCACCAACATCATTACACTAGGGTGCCCCCTAGAATTTTGAGTTTTGGGTCATTTGACTGATTTTGTCTTGGTTACAAAACATTATGTATAAACTATAAACAGTTATGAATATATTTTGATTTTCAAAGCTTTATTCTGGTTAAGTTACATGATCCTGCTACATATATTGATGTGATGCTTGTTTTTATAAATGTCACAAATGTCTATCTAACACATAATTTGCCAATGAGTCTAATAATGTGTTTCAACTTTTGGAAATATGTTTATATTGGATGAAATTGAACAGTCTTTCCAAAATTCTGACTCTTAGGAACATGCGATAGATAGCTGGATTCCGTACAGAATAGATGTCGATGAGTTGTAGAATGACGAGCTGTGAGTCTAGCCTGATGACAAGTCAACATATGCCATGTGTGATGGCATCAGAGAGGAGTTCTACCAATGCGTTGTATTTAGCGATATTGTTCGTCGACCGACCAATACATACCCCTTTGAAACTTACTAACTCGTCGTCGGGATTGAAAATGGCCCATGCCGCAGAAGACAGGTTCCGTGAACTACAACTTGCTTCGTCGACATATCCAACGAATGATTGCAATAGGTTTGACATCTGCAATGAATGCGAAAAGCAGATTACCTAACCAAAATAAATTATCTTGGCGAAAACAAAAATGTAACAAAAGCATGAGGATTACTACATGGAATTAAGCATAGTAATGCTTGAGAGACAACCCGTTGTGAGGTTGCGCCAGTGGAATTCCATCATAGTCCATCAAATCATAGGATCCTTTTGCTAATACACATTTAACAATATAAGTACCCATCCATAACGATTTGAGCTTCCCTGCTCCCAGCTTATCGGATTCCTAGTTGTAAAGTAAAACCAGGTCACCTTATGAGAAGACGCGAGGTTTGACATTCTTGTCGAACTGTGCTTTGACTCGTTTCTTATGAGCTTCATTAGCCGAAGCTGCATCACGACGAGTTTCATCCAATTGGATTAATTCCAAGAAATGAGCCTCTTCTTCTGGGGTTCCGGGAAGAAGGTTGACTGCGAGTTTGAGGGACGGGATTTCACATTAAACAGGTAAGATTGGTTCCAGACCATACACAAGTTGAAAAGGTGTGAACCCGGTTGCATTTCTTACCGATGTCTACTATGCCCACAAGGCCGAGTACAATATTAGGTGCCAATCTCGTTTGTGGACTTCAATCATCCTTTGCAACATGCGCTTTAGGACTTTGTTGATCACCTCAACCTGTCTATTAGCTTGCGGATAATATGGAGTAGAGCTTTCGTGGGACAGTCCTAATTTGGCAGCCAACTCAACCATCATGTGATTGCAAAAATGTGATCCATGATCTGTGACTATGGCCTGTGGAACGTCGAATCTAGAGACTACGTGATTAAAAAAGAAAGGGCAGCTGTTTCGCCGTTGTTGTTTAATGTAGGCATCGCCTCGGCCCATTTGGTAAAATAGTCTACTGCAACTCTGATATACCCATGCCCCTTGGCTGAGGTGGGGTTACGTGTCATGAAATCTATTCCCCATTTCACGAATGGCCCAACAGCTACTACTGGTTGCAGTGGTACAGGTGGTCTTCTTGTTTTGCTATCGAAAATTTGGCAAGCATGACAACTTCTAACTGTGGTTATGAAATCTTTAAACAATGTTGGCCAGAAGTATCCTGCCCACAAAATTTTTTGCGTCGTAGCATAACCAGATTGATGCCCCCCAAATGTGCCTGGATGACAATCATTCAGGACTTTTTTGGCCTCCTCATCGGTGAGGTACCTCTGCAGAACTGTATCGATACCATGATGATAAAGGGTATCACCGATGATCACGTAGTCTTTCGCTTGGTATTGAATACATCGTTGTTCGGAGCATGAGGTATTAGACCTATATGTTTGTGTTTGGAGATAGATGATTATATCTCCATACTACAGATCACTTGAAGATATCATAAACAAATTTTCATCCATGATTGCTTCTTCAGATGTTGCATTGTTGGATGATGATGGGAGATCACATAGTAACTCCACAAATACCAAGGATTTCATTGATTTGGATTTTTTGAATTCCAGATCAAACTCTTGTAGAATTGCTATCCATTTTGAATATTTTCCCCCCAGCAATTGTCGCGACAATATATAAGTCATGGGGTTGCAATCTGATAAAATGGTAGTTTTTCTGAAGGGGACGTAGTGTCAAAATCTTTGTATCGCTTGAACAGCTACGAGGGCGAGCTTTTCAACGTAGGAGTATTTCATTTCCGTATCATTTAAGTTTTGGCTTAAATAATATATAGGATGTTCAATTCCATTGTCTTCTTGAACTAAAACCATTGCTACGGTTGTATCTGCTGCAGCCAGATACTGGTTAAAGTCTTTTTGATAATCAAGAGCATACATTAATGACGCTTGTATTAGAGATTGCTTTAAAGCATCAAAGGAAGCCTGCGCGACAAGATTCCAAACGAAGGGTACTTATTTTTTCAATAGACAAGTATAACCTTTAGCTAGTTCGGTGTAATTTGGAATGAACCTCCTAAGGAAGTTTGCTTTCCCTTGAAGTTTCTGAATCTGAAGCAAGTTTGAAGGTGGAGGCAAATCGATGATTTCCTGAACCTTGCATGGGTTGAGATGAATCCCATCCTTTGAGACCATGAAGCGAAGTAAATGACCAGAACTAACACAAAACACGCATTTGTGTGGATTGAGTCATATCTTGTAGTGTCGGCAACGTAGAAATATCGCTCTCAAATAGGGTGGATGGTCAGTCCACTTTCGCGAATGAGCTGGGAGATCATCGAGATATGGTTTAACGATGTTTTTGATGTCATGGAAAGCATAGTTCATTGCTCTCTGAAAATTTGCCCCTACATTCTTCAAACCAAAGGGTAGCTTGCGATATGTGAATGTGCCCCACAGACAAATGAATGCAGTTTTTGACTGGTCCTGTGGGTGGATATTTATTTGATTATACCAGGAAAATCCATCCATAAATGAAAAGATTTTGCATCTGTCACATTCATCAATTATCTGGTCAATAAAGGGTGTAGGGTAGTTGTCTTTCGAACAAGCTTGATTTACATCCCTGTAATCGATGCACACTCTAATTGTTCCTTGTTTTTTCATCACAGGAACAATATTCGATACCCAATTGGTTAGAGGAATGGGGTAAATGAAACTAGCATGGAGGATTTTTTCAACTTCTGCCTTGATGGAAATGGCTTTCTTGGGGTGCACCTGTCGTAGCCGTTGTCGTACCGGTTTGACATCTGGATACATCTTAATTTTGTGTTCAACTATGCTCGAGTCAATACTTGGCATTTCATCATATGACCAAGCAAAGACATCTCTAAACTCGTGAAAGAGAGTGCTATATATTTCCAATTCTGAAGAAGAACAAGATTTGCCAACATGAATATTCTCTACAACATCTATTTTGGTTGAGATATTTATGATAGTAGTCTCTGCGATATTGGATAGGTTTCTCTCAGAATCCACCGTATTTACAGTATTTTCCAAAAAGTCAAATACTGAAGGATGGTATAGGTTACCGGAACTATCTTCTTTCGAGTTAAGAAGATGGGAACGATGGTGGTAATCTTCCCATGGTGCCCCATCAATCATCATCGATTGAATGATTCCTTCGTCTGTAAAGTATATTTGCGACCAAAGATCTAAAGGGGTGCCATACTCCTTAGACATATCTATCCAAATGCTTGATGACCGTTGATGCAGGTTTGCCTCCCATGCTGAAAACATTGATTCCTATAATATTTCTAGTGGGGTTAGGGACAAAACTTGCAGATGATCCGTTTTAACATAGTTTTCTGACATATTTTGAATGGAAGATATCATATTGCAGGTTCCTACATTAACCACTTCCGACAAATTTTTTGGAGCCGGTAGGGTAAAAGTTTCCATTAATGCAGGGTCTTTTAGTAGGCCTACTCTAATATTGTGAAACATTCTAAGGCTTCCATGGATCATCGGAATGCTTCCCGTAACTTGCGAACTATTGGGGAGAAAAGTTTGTTGGTCGATGATTGTAATTCCTCCTTGGGAAGGAAATGCAATTTTCCTAAAGTAGGTTGACACAATGGCTGCCATGGCATATATCCAGGGCCTTCCCAGTAGGATGTGGTAATCGAGGCTTCAGTCGATGACTTCAACATCAATTTCTACTGTTTTGCCCCCAGTTTGACTTTCAAGTTACTTAATATTCCATACGGGGTGTATGTTCATCCATCAAATGCTTTTAACATCATGGATGATCGTGACAAGGATGGAGACCCTAGAGTTTTCCAGCAACTCATCGACTTGATACATGTGGATGCCCCCTCATCAATAATTGTTCTATGAATAGTTTTATTGAGGACTTTCACTTGAATGAGGAAAGCTAGTTGAGCTAGTAACTGAGGGTCGTATCCTTTGTGATTAAAAGATAAAATATTGGAATCCGTTGGGTCAATCCCACCTATTACTGATAATAAATCCTGCTTTTGGGAGGGGAAATTTTGTAGTACCTCAAGAGTCGACATTGTGGATGGCGATTGGGCTAAATCCTCCACTATATTATAGTGTTGTGCTGCTCGGGCACGAGGATTAAATGTCGATTTGTGTACTACTCCCTTTGGCAGTTTTATTGTTAATTCAGGAATGATGGGTGGCACAACTTCTGTTGAAGTTGTTGTTGAACTACTAGGTTGATCATTATCCTTGTTGTTCAACATCTGTGGATTCCCGTAATATTTACTCCTTGTCGATATGAGAGCGTCATTCAGTTGCTTTGAAACTGACAACATTAGCACCTGGGACGGGGAAGCATATTCACTAGCAACTAGATTTGCTCCTGAGTTTGGAAACGGATCAGTCAATACAGCCAAGGTTTTTGAACTTCTGAATGATTTTCTAAGTTATTCTTTATATGGACACTCATTGGTCTAGTGGTCCTTGTCACATATATGACATGGAGTTTTTAATTTCCTATTCCCGGAAGGGTTTGTAGAAGATATTTTAGGAGATGAGTCTGCCTGGTTTTTCTTCTTCCCTTGTTTTTTCTTCTTGCCTCTTGGTTGCTTGGATTCTTTGCCTTTGTCTATCGACACGGCATTTACTTCTAAGGAGCATCAGGGATTTTATCGTAGAGCGTGCCAGACTGAGTATAGATCAAGTCTAGATATTGTGCACGAGCAATAACTTTCTCTTCGGTGATGACTCCTCCCTTTGCCACATCTTCTGTAATAGCAAGTAATAGAGACTTAAACCATTGAGCTAATAGCTGATCAGTAACATATGTTTTTACCATTCTACGATGATGTTGCCATTCGTGAATATGATCTGGATATGTGAGTGGCCAGTGGAGTCGCCATTTTTTTACTGGGAATAGTGTCCACTCAGATGTTGTTATTCCCACCAAGACTAGTAGCTATCTTAGAAACAACCAAGTAAAGTCTACTTTCATTTTCCTTTATGAAAATAGATAAGAGTGGAACCAAGGAGACCAACCTTAGTCTTGCGCTTAATTTCCTTGTTTGATTCCTCTCTTTCTTGATAGAGCTTTGCTGCTTCTTCTTCGTCTGCTCAGCTTCAAAGAGCACCTGTGGAATCACAACAACATACTACAATCAAAGAACAAAGATATATATTCATAAATAACACAAGACTAGATGTGTGTTAACCATACAAATGCATATATAATTAAACATACAAAAATATGGAGGAAAACTTGAATAGATTTATTAAGATGAAAAGTAGCAAGAGGATTACAACCATGTGTTCTGACCCAGCATCATCCTCCAGCTAGAAAGCCCTTCTTCACCTCAAGTAAAGCTTAGATCACCCAACACTATGAATTACACCAGAAAACAACACACTTCTCTACAAGATACAAGATCCAGCCTCTAGATCTCTGTGATGAGGGATCCATATATAGATGATTGTAGGGAGGTGAGTCATCTTCTGGGGTCTTGATTAGTGTCTTCTCTCTAATAGTTCCTACTTCCACTTGGAGAATGGTGATCTCTTACTCATCCCTGGTCAAAATCAGAGAGGCAAATGTCAGAGGGAAGCTTCTGGAAGATTCCATGATCTTCCACCTCGCATTTTGTCCCTGCCATTTGTCCATTCCCAAACATCGCACCCTACAGAGGAGCCATTTAGTATGCATCACACCTTGTACACTAGGAAGGTTATATGCATCACACCCTCTGTACTGGGTTTTCAGTATGGTCCAGGTTTGACCATTTATGAGCAGTTTTTAGTGGAGAACTTCTGGGAGATGATGTAATCAGCTGACCTTGTTCCTTTAGGTAGTGAAGCAACACTTTTAGGGACTTAGGAGCCCTTAGTTTATGGACATTTATGATTGGGGATGAAGTGCCCAAAAATGTCTATAACAGTTGGGTTATTATGTTCACCGGTCATATCACCATTGGTCCTCCACACCATCCATCTTTTGGGGTTAACGCTACCAATCTATCTCAGTGTCACGGATATGTTCAAGAGAATTCATTCAAAGAATTTACTGCCTAGGTAACACGTCATCCACTGCAATACCTTCACTCTCCATTTTTCATTACCGCCATTCCTGAACCTTGTATCATCAAATTGTTTTCACATCCAAAAAATCATTTGCTTCATTTCATGTCGTAGATGTGGGATACATCAAGGCCCTCCTACAGTGGATCACTTCTTGTCAACGTTCGCTCATTATCCAAGAAGTTGACTTGGAAACAACCCTTTTCATTACTTTGAAGCTTGCATGCCTCAATGGCAAGTTTCTCACTTTCGGTGATAGGTTTACATCAATGGCCTTCGACTGAAAGATTTCGCGTGGTGTTAGAAATTGACTCATATATTAACACCACGTGAGTTGTGTTATCACTTAGAACTGTAAACATTTGTATATAACCCTTTGCCCAAGTCCAATGCCTAAATTTGGTGTTAAATTGTTTTTAGTCTATGTTTCTTACTTAGGGTTGAAGCTTTAAAGATGTTTGATGTAAAGCGTACTCTAATCCTATCGGTCATCCTCCACCATCATACTTTCATAAGACATGTCTTGTCTAATCCATGTCACCGACCCTTTCCGCAATTTCGCAGCACAGTCTCTTATTGGTCAGTTTCGCCGCATAATCATTGTTTAGCCATTTTGCAGCGTCACCATCAAGCCGTTTCGTAGCGTATTATGACAATTCAAAACTAAACGAGCTGCGAAATCGTAGATTCGTGCGTTTTGCAGCGAATATTTCTAAAAGGGTCAGCTCCGTTAATGAGTCACCATTCCCGTCCTCTCATGTCAGTTTTTCGTACCTCCCAAACGCTCATTAACCATCACTCCACTAATAGATTTGCAGACATGCGCATCAGTATCAATCCAAATGAGTTTTACTATGCATATATCTTTGTGATGATTGTGAATGTACATAAGTGACCAGCCCGTGTGATGATTATATGTGAGTTTGGAAGTGAAGCTGCTTTCAAGAGAGCCTATTTCAAGTGAGGCTGAGCCAAAAGAAAGAAAGGATCGAATTACTATTCTAGTTGAAGTTGTTGTTCATTGTCAGTGCGAAGGTTTCAAAGGCGAGATGGAGAAGAGAGAACACCGGTCTGGAAAATGTCGGAGAACAGAGCCTGAAGGTTTAGACTTAGCATTAAGAGATGAGGGTGTGAAGAAAGTCTTCAAGGATGTCGGCTGTTGGAATTTCTGTAAGAAACTGCAGGGTGGCCATGCTCAGGTAACAAAGGATTTTGCTTTAAACTTCACCGGTTTGAATTCTAAAATAGCTATGTTAGAAGTTAAAGTGTCTCTGGAGGAAATAGCTGCAGTAACTGAAATCCCAAGAGGGGGACAAGAATGGTTTAAGAACTTCAAGTTCGATATGAGTCCATGCAAAGAATTCTTGAAAGAGGCATATGTGAATGAGGACTTGACAAAGGCAGTGCCTAGAAACTATGTTAAGGAGCATTATGCCCTGCTTCTCACCTGTATTCAGAAGTACTTAACTTGTGAGGGAAGGTATAATAAAGTTTATTCTTACCACTTCAAATTGCTGTTGCATTTTACTGGTAAAGCAACCATAGACATTCCCTTTTACTTGTTTCGAAGTCTGAGCAAAATGTGTGACAAAGTGCAATTAAGAAAGGATGACTGTGAAACATCTCTATTTCACCATGGTCTGGTCAAGTTGTTAGTTTTGAATTGTCTTCAGAAAATAGGCAGGGATTGGGACTCGTTCATTTTCATGGCGGGTTTTCAAAGTAAAACAGGTCTGACTCCATAGCCTGTTAGAGAAAAAGAACAGTCAGTTGAAGAGCCCACGATTGCTGAGCTTCAGAAGGAGGCTAAGGATAGAAGGAAGGTAAAGTCATAGTTGAGAAAATCAATCAAGCCACTGGGTAGTAAAGAACAACCTCAGCCATCAGCAAAAGGAGAAGCCCAGCATAAGAAGACTGTACCTGGGCCAAAGGAATTTGAAAAAGTGTCAAGGGTGAGGACAAGGAGTCAAATAATCAAAGAAAAAGGCAAAGCAGTGGCTGTTGAGGAAAGCCCGGTATCAAAGGCCAGCTTGAATGATTTGCTGGAAGCTATTGAGTTTGATCAAGTTGAGCCGACACACATTGAACCAATGCACATTGACTTGACACAGTCAACACCGGAAAGCACTAAGAAATCTAAAGCTTCAAAAAGACTGAGGTTTGATGAACCAGGTGATGAGTTTATCTTCAAACCAAGGAGACCCCTCACAAGAAGGAAAGCAAGGGAAACTGAGAAACTGCCCAGAACAGAGGAGGCAACGGAAATAAAGAAAAAACCTCTTACAAGAAAGCAAGCAAGGGAAGCTGAGAAACTGCCCAGAACAGAGGAGGCAGAGGAAATCAAGAAAAAAGGTTCAAATAGAAAAGTCATCATTTCCCAAGGAGGAAATATTATATCTACAAAGGACCAGTTGGAGGCAACTGAAAGTGAAATGGCTAAGATGAAGAGTGCCAGAGCTGAAATCGAAGCCATGGAAAAGGAGGTTGCAAAATTGAAGGCACAGCTAAATAAATTAGCTGCTAAATGAAATTGCTAATTCTAAGTAAGGTGTTGTTTTAAAGTTTTGTAAAATTTTGCTTAAGTTCATTATTTTGAAGGCATGTAAACCCAGCTATATATATCCAAGGTAAAAAGGAATTTTGAAATCAGGTGGCAGAGCAGTTAAAATCGTAGAGAGAATTGAAATTGTTTAAAACAGTTTTGCAGTTTCGCAGCGCGCTGCGAAACTGCTGTAGGTGTTGATTTTAAATGCAGACAAACAGTTTGGTAAGATGATTGGAAATTTTCTAAAGGAAACACCTGAAGGATGTGTAGAAGACAAAATGAAACCATCACATCCATTCAGATCAAGACAGGTGTACCTTTAAAAAGGTGAAATGTTTTGACTCAAGGGTAAAGTTTTTGTTATAAAGTCACTTTATTGCTAGTCATAAGGTGTTGAATGAATTGGATATATGGAATTTCGTCTTGCACACTTTGCCATCGATGGAGCATCCAATCTATCAAGAAACATGGTGGTGTTCTATTGTTTTTGGGTTATTAAAGAGGCTTAAAGTACATGCTACTGCATTTTCGAAGTGATGGGGGACTAGAACCGAAAAATAAGGGATATCCACAGTCAACACAGAGAAGATTAAAGCATTCAGTATCCAAAGCCAACATGGGGAATTAATTTCTCATCTCATGCCATCTTAGCCAAATGAAAAAGAAACCAGGTGTCAAAGCTGCAAGGAGGAATCTTTCTACGAAGGAGATAGAGTTAGAGTTATAATTAGATTAGAACTCTTTAGAACTTCTGTTAGTAGTTGTTGTATTAAATAAGTTTGTTAAAAACAGATAAGGGTCATTAATGACAGTCATCGAGCTCCCCTCATGCTGGAGGAGGAAGCTCCAAGTAGTTAGAGTTATGTTTCTATATATAGTGGAAACATATATGTAACAAGGGTTCGATATTTTGAGAAACAGAGTATTGCTTTGGCTTGTGTAAAAACTCAGTTTGGTAATATAATTTGCTGCTTATCTTCTCAAGATTCTTACAGTGTTTCAAATGCTCAAGATATGTGGTTTTGTTTTATCTTTAATGTTTTTATAGTTGTATGAATACACAATCACTCAGAATTCACTTATGGTTCTCTGACTTCCTGTGTATATTTGTAAACTGAGGTTTCTATGAGATGATGTTTTGAGTATTTAAACATTACATGCCCTGACTTCTATGCATGAGCAGTGTTATATTTTATTGAATATGATCAACTCCATAAGCCCAATGGAAGTCTTTGAAATGTCTGTCCAGCCAACCTGTTTATTAAATTTACTTTACTAGAGTTAGCGCTCTTATCAACAAACAAAATCAATAATTTTTTGAGAGAGCCCTCTCGGGCTAGGGAGGCTAATCCTTAGTCTAAAGATTGGTCTCAAACAGTTACACAGATTCTATCTGATCAGCAGCCCCTTCAGAGTATGATTTTGTGATAACAATGTGACTAGGTATTCACTTGAATTAGTAGTAAAGAATTCAATAGTTTGTGAAGTTTGGATTTCAATCCTAGGTTAAGTTCGTAAAGATTTTTGAATTCTTTAGATTAAATTTTATTGTTGGGTCTGCTCATATCAGCTAGATGTTTGATTTCTTTTATGTTTGAAAGAATTCATTTGTTTATTACCCCGCTAGTTATTATAAGGAATTATTAAAAATCTAATCGAGCAACTAAACAAAGAAAGTGCAAGGCAACTCATGCTTACGAACCCAGATTGACAATTAATATTAAGAGGTTTAATTCGCCAATTTAGTCTCTCAATAGGCACCATCGTCAAACATCCATAACTTGTTGCTGCACAAAAAAGGTAAAGTGCATTATCGAATTCTTGAGGCATAATAGGTCAAAAATACTTAAAAACCCTAATATTTCATGAAAAACTGAATAAAAGGAGAGAAAAGTAAATATTTTTTTACCATTTACCATTTTAAATTGCTATGAAAAACTTTTTACACTCTTTTTCCCTAATTTTTCTATAGCAGATTGCAAGAGATCTGGGAGCTCATTCGCCAAGCCACTAGTTCCAGGTAAGAGCCAAGTCCCTAAGCTCCATTTCCATACTATTTATTCATGTTTTTATCCATTTTTTGGATTTTTGAGGGAGGTTTTGGAAAAAATTGTTCATCCCTGGTCGACATGATTTCCAAGCACGGAATCGTGCTGACCGAGGGTTGTTAAAATTCCCAACCACACCGTCGGTGCAACTATTTTTAAAATAGGTGCACCGATGTCATGAACAATGAAAAATCCATTTTCCTCTCAAATCCACTATTTGAATCTAAATTTTACTTGCCAAAAATTATTATTGACTTGAATACATGGTTTTTGTAGGAAAGAATCATCGAAAATGGTATACTAGAAAGAACGCAATCACGAAGATGTGGACACTCAGGAAATGAATGTTCCAAATTGCTTGAACACCTTGAGGAACTGTGAGCTCCTCAAGTTCTTTCTCACACCAAGGATGCGGGCACAACCTAAGCTACTTTGATACCTGATTAATCTTTGGGACATAAATCAGGAAATATTCATCATTGGTGACCAGGAGCTGGAGTTAGAAACTTCAGACATCTATTTCATCACAGGACTGTCCCAGAGAGGGGAACCAGTCAACCTATATGAGTCACGACCGATTGGGGCAAGCATATCCATGCTACTTGCTAAACATTGCCCAGAAGCCCTCAAATCTAAGAGTGGCAAGATTGAGATTGCCACTATGCCAGATCTGACACTGAGAGTGCTACTGTTGGCTATCAACAAAGTGCTCAAGTCCTAAGCAGAGCACGAGACTAACAAGTCAAAATTTCTATATGCTATTGACTGTACAACACCAACGATCTTGAATTGGGTGGAAGCCATGAAGATCAACATGAACCACCAGCTGATAAAAGCTAAGGCTAGGAATTTGAAACAATTTTGCTTCGGATTTGTACTAGTGACCTTTTTCTTGGAATGGGTTCCACTATTCTAGTACCAGCTGACTAAGGTAGATTCGTTGATGCCACGAGAGCCACGGATGATCCGTTGGAGTTATTTGATGCCTAGGATCACTGGGGGCCATCATATGTCCTATAGGCCTGCCTTCTTTTCATGCCTACGATGAGAGTTGATCATAGTGGAGGACTGGCCATACAGTAGTACCAACTTTCGTGGAGATCCAGCCATGCCGCTGCCAAATGGGGAGGATTTCGACGATGAAGGTAAAAATTCAATTTTTTATTTTTTTATTTTTTGATTTTTTGATTTTTTAATTGTTTTTGATATATATGTGTTTATAACATTTCATTTTATCAATGCAGATGTTGGACTAGAGCGTCCTGCTGGGATGTCCTCGATATCTAGGTGCGTCGCTTGCTAGTTTGATGTTGCTCCTTATCAGGAGGGGAGTGACGACAAGGAGGAGATCGCAAGGAACCTTTAGGGGTTGACTCATGGTATCCCATAGTATGCCCAAGTGGGAGACATCCCAAGTTAGTACCAGAGGCACACGGTAGGTGTATCAGATCAGATCCACCAATTGTTCACTCTTGTTGCACGAGCAGTTTCATATTACCATGACCACCCTGCTAATTAGTTCCTAGGTCCAGCATCTACATTTTGAGGCCTGCGTGACATGGATATATGAGGCTTGCGAGCCTTCAATGTTATTTGAGCACACATATTCTTTTTTGGGGTTTTTATGTTTCAAACATTATCACCATTTATATATGTATATGTATATGTATATGTATATGTATATGTATATCTATCTATCTATCTATATATATAAATATATATATAATATTAAATATATATATATATATATGTTGTATTTTCTTGCTTACTATGGTACAAATGATTTGTTTTAGCTTTTCACGTGTTTTTGTAAATGTCTATCCAACACATAATTAGATAATGCATCTATCAATGTATTCATGCATCTAGGAATATGATGATACATAATGTAATCAAAATTTCTTTCCAGTAGATGAATACGTAGATACATTCTTAATATCTGAGGGTTTCTAATAAAACATTTCCCATTGAGTTGAAGGACAACAAGCTGTGAATCCAGGTTGACAACCAAGTCCCGAATGTCAAGAGAAATGGCTTCTAACAACATATAGATGATTGTGATGTATTCAACAATGTCATTAGTTGTGCGACCTAAAAAAATACCTTGAAGATCAACAAATCACCATGAGGGTCATAAATGGCCCATGCCATGGAAGATAGATTCCGGGTACTATGCAAGCACCATCAATGAAACTGATGTGAGGAGTCATAGACATTTGCAAAGCAAGGAAAAACATAGTAATCAGGAACATTGTTTCAAAACTAACACACCAAACCACACTGCACAAAAATGAATGACACACTAGTGTAGACAAGTAACCATGCAAGATGACCTAAGCATAGTACTTTTTGCGAGAGTCAATGCTAAGACTCAAGTAATCAATCAACACAAATGAACATTGGATTTTTACCATTGTCATGACAAGTAAGCATCGACTCGGCCAAATAATAGTGTAAAACTCATATAAGGCGTTGCCCCCATTCCCCCTAGGCAAGGGAGGTTTATGATTCAGATGGAAACCCCATTGCAATAATGGGAAATCGGTAAAAATTCAGGAAGGGATAAAAATCCTCAATCCATGAAGGGATAAAGGTTCCCTCAGTTGAAAGAGCTTTACAATGTTAGGTGAAACTAACATGTCAATAGGTAGCGGAGAAGACAAACTCTCAAGACATATAGACATGTATTATGAAACCAAATCACAAAAAGATAGAAAGGATAGATGAATGCCTTAGAAATAAGCCTCTTCAAGGGGGCAAGCTCCTTTACAGTACACAAATGAACAATTCTTAGATGATATGAATGAAAAGACCTCCTTTCTATATATAGGAGTCTAAGGGGTCATAATATAATCAGAGTCGACACACCAATAATAATGCGAGGGCACAATAATAACAGTAGTGGGCTTCTATGGGGCACAATAGTAAAAATATGGGGACTACATGGGTACAACAACATAATACGGGGGTTTTACTAACAACAATAAGGGGTTACACTAGTAGTATAGGGGCCTAACATGCTCCTCTCCTTCAAAAAGTGTTGTCCTCAATGCTTGAGTATTTCTTGATGCTTTTGCATAAAATTCTTGTCCTCCCATGTCGAATCTTTAGTGGGTAAGTTCTTCCACTTGGTGAGATACTCTAAAATTGATCGATTTCGTCACTGTCGGGTTCTTGTTTCTGTGACTGCTCCAGGTTCCAATATGATTTTTCCTTCCTCTTCAAGTTTTGGCAATATTGTTTGAATTGGGATCTTCTACAACTTTTGAATGAGTGGCCATACTTCTTCATCCTTCTTCCATTCATCCCTTGCTTCATTTATCCAATCTGGTTAGATAATAGAAATAGCACAAAACAATGCTTCCACAACCTCATCCTTTCTTGAGAGTGCATCTCAAACAAAATTTTGCTTCCCTTTTCTATAGATGATGTCAAAGTCATAACCCAACATATTTGTGACCCATTTTTCTATTCTTCTAAATATAATAGTTGTTCTAAAAAAATTTTAAGACTATCATGATCCATTTTTACCTTGAAGTGTCTTCCCATTTGGTAAGGTTGCCATTTCTGAAGTGCATTTACTATTTCCAACATTTCCTTCTCATAAATAGCTTGCTTGTGATGTAACAGTAAAAATACCCAATCACCTACATCAAAACAATTTTCACTACGATGTTGATCTACCTATTGTTTCATTTGATTTTGCACCAAATTGGCGTTATCCTTTAAAAGTTGGATAGCTTGTTGTTGATGCTCAATGTGATCTTTCAATACTTGAATGATTTTATTCTTGATATGTCCTTCTATCTTGATAGTTTGAGGAGTGGTAATTCTGGCCAATGCATTACAAGATATGGTTGGATTCATTTCTTCTTTCTTGATGTGATCTTTCTGTTGGATACCTATACCAATAGGTTTCATATTTCATGATTGGCAAATGTAAGTGCCAAATATGCTCCATTTTTGCTGCCACAAAGGTTCCATATTTGCAAAAGAAAGAAAAGTTGTATCTAGGCCTGCATGTTCACAAAAGTTTATGGATGACCCAACAGCCTAATCTGGATCATGCCATGTTTTCAATTTATGTTGTAGAATAGAGAATGAAATCTGTCCAAACTGTTTAATCTTGGCAGATCAGTAGCTAGGTAGTGAAACTAAGGTTCCCAACTGCTTAATCTGGGGCCTTGGAAGGAATAAGGGTTGTATTAGATAGGAAATGAAAGCAAAAAGCCAATGAAAAGAAAAGGGCATACAAAGGGTTTGCAAGTCCAAATGCACCCTCCAAGAAGAAAAAAAAAAAAAAAAATGTTAGATGAACTAGTTGGGTAAGTAGATGGGGTTGCAGAAGGGATGTTTATTCAAAGGTCAAAGTTGCTGAGCAACATCCAAATCTACAATACAGTGGAGCATGACTAACTCCCTCTTCCATGTGTATATTACTCATTACTAACACCCCTTCATCTATTGGTTCATAGGACAAACTCAAAGTTTTGTGATGGTACTCATGGCCTTCAAAGGCCACATTTCTTGTGTAAAACTCTTTTTCATTTTCATCTACTCTTGACTTCCAGATATTTTCAAAGAAACTTATTGGCACTAGCCCTCATCCATATGTTCCCTCCATATTAACAACTAACTCTACTACTTAGCTCCCTATACTCCATTATCCCTACTATTATAACACCATGGTGTATAAATCCCCCATTGTATAAATATTTCCCCCTGGTACTATAGCCATAATCTTCACTCCCTGGGAATTAAGTTAACACCTGGTTAAGGTCAAGAACCCATGTTCCACCTTTTGCTCCATCTCAACCTATTTCCCTACCCAAAAGTTCCATTTTGGCCTTAAAAACCCTTGAAGAAAACCTTTGAAACCCCTAAAAAACCACCCAAGGGAAGAAGCATTATGGAAATACCCTCCTCCCGCCTTATCCTAAGGTCGGGAGCCAGCTATCCTGTTTCCGTTGTATAAAATCCATTGGACCCCTTTTCCTATAGTTCTGCCTTCACAAAGGTTTGCACCCAAATTTTTCATAAAACCCGCAAAAGTCACATTTTCCTAAGGTTGGTGGACTAAAATTATTTTGTAAAGAAAATCATAAAAAACCCCCGAAAATCATTTGGCACATGGAGGGGCCCGCCGGTCGCGAATTGCCGAAAAATATTGTTTTTAAACCCGCCCGCTGGCTGCTATCTCCCTTGCAGATTACCCGTCCGATGACCGTCAGATGGCACCTGTCCCAGATCTACGGCACGCAGTGATTTCGAGAAAACCCGACGTCCGAAAGTTAATAAAGGTAGGTGTTAGATGCCGTGCAAGTTGATCACCCGACAGCCGTCAGATCGCGCGCCGAAGGATCAACGGCTCACATTGATATCGGACGGCCCCCGACGTCCGACAAATACCTTCCAATATCTGTCAGATGCTTACGTCACGCAGGGACAGTTGTCACGCCCAAATCCCATCGGAGCCCCGTCTGACAGATTCTTGCCGTGCAGGAGGGGTCTCGATATGGCGACACCTGTCCCGCCCACGTCCTCGTCCTGCTACCATGCAGGTCACCACCACATCCGCTCACCTCGTCCCTCATTCGCCCACCTGGCCGCCACCTCATCATCCCCGTGGACCGGTCCTAGGCCGCCACGTCACTCGATGACGTCCTGCTGACGTCATCCAACCCGGGCCCTCATGCTGACGTCATGTTGACGTCATCCAAAAAGCGCGCCAAATAACTATAAAACCATATTTTACCGTTTTTTCGCCAATTTCATCATTTTTCTGAGAAAAGCGCTGCTCCGCCGTCTGCATGCACTCCACAACAACTACGCCACCAGCCACCCTGCGACCATTTGCAAAAGCTCAGACAACTAACCCAGCTGCTACCTCATCTCAAGCTACTGTCAAACAGGTATTTGAGTCCTCATCCTCCTTCGAACTGGTTTTTTCATAATTTCTTGTAAAATCCACCACAAGAAGCCATAAGATTGAAATTTCACCGAGAAACCAACTACATCCTACCTCCATTTGACCATTTAAAGTTGAAAAGCAGTGCCAGAAACCTCATTTAGACTGCAATTTCTGCTAAAACCCTGCCCTGTTCGCGCAATCGTGAACTCACTACATTGCTTCCAAATTTTCAAAGAAAGCCTGTTAGATTGCATAAAGGCCTCCTCAGAGAGTTCAAACACTAATTGTATTTATCTGTGCACCAACCCTGTTGGTTTCTGTCCCCCTCAATTTCACCAGTTCAATTGACAAACCCGGCATTTCAAGAAATACTTGAAGCAGATATGGCTACCCCTGCAGGATCAGCAGCCCTCAATGTCACTCCCCTGAATGCTCCTCAGAGAGAGCTAGACTGGCAAGACTTTGCAGATTTAGACTACCAGATCTCAGAAGACTCCCCATCGAGATGCACATTTCACATCCATCTGTTAAATGAATTCAGGGCTAGGCACAGGGATGGAACTGATATCCTAGGCATTTGGGAGTCCTCCCTCCCAACTTTTAAAATGCCCCAAGTCAAGCAATTCCCTGACCTTATCTACTTATGTGCTGGTGGTTATGATCCAACACAGAGGGCTGTAATGAATCCTCAAGGTGAGGTTGTATTTTACACTACCCCTCAGGCCATCAGGGATATGGTCCAATTCAAAACTCAAAGGAAACTGATTCCTTTACCCCTGCTGGACCTAATCAATCAAGGGTCCAAGATACTCACAGAGGCAGAGATCCTGAAGTTAAACCAACTATTCATTCAGAAATCTGATACAGTGCTACACCCTCCCATCTTTGATGGCTACTTGAATCAACTTGGCCTGGACCTGGCCTATATGATAAGCTCAGTACTGGGGTATAAATCAATGGAATTCATAGAGGAGACTGTGCTAGTCCTGATGACAATGTTTGCTCCTGGTAAGGCCCCCATCTGCTATGACTATGCCACATATATCTCTAACAAAATACATGAGCAATTCTTGCACTTATCCAGAGAGAAAGTGTTCAGATACACTTCATACATTTATCATCTTATTCTCTTTCACCAACATGAGAAATTTTCATTTGAAATCAAGAGAAATGATGCAGCAGGAAACACAAGATCAGTGGTGTACTGGAGCTCAATCTTCCACATCCATGCATACTCACCCTATACATACTGTGAGTTCATAGATTTGTTCATTCACCCAGCCCTATCTCTGTTCATGACAGAACCTCCTCCAAGAATCACTGATGAAATGCAGAGGATTCTGCAACTATCCACTGCCTACGGCATAGGAGACTGGTATTTCTACCAGCATCACACAGTGATTAGGATATATGGGTGTGATCTGCGGCCTTTCAGGCTGCCCAGATTTGTGCCCATGAGGCTCTTTGCCCTGGAGTACTTCAGACAATTCGGCAATGCCGATCAAATCCACTTTGCAGGGAAAGGCAAGAAGGCACAACTCAAGGTCAAAAACCAGTTGGGTCATTTTATTCTGAATAAAAGAGAAGGATGGATAGAGGCAGATAGGATATTGGAAGGCCTTGGCCTAACACTAAGCTTCCTTTGGAAGCCCTATGACCCCAATGGTTTTATATCCCTGAGGAGACAAAGATACAAACTCTCCAACTATGAACATGATAGCATGTTCCACATATCAAGACATGCCAACCAGCCAAAATGGAAGAAAAACACCTTGATAGAGCCTGTATCTCAAGAAGAGCTAGTTGAGAGGGCTAGAAGACATTTGTTGAAAATGGCTGACTTGGAATGTCCTTCTCAGGTGCCTGCTCTACCAAGTTCTCACACAACAGCACCGGCTTCCTCATCTACAACACAGCAAGAGGCAGCACAGACTTCGGCTCAAGGACAGAGCAAGGGAAAGGACATAGAAATGTAGGAAGCAGAGGGCCAACAGGGCCAAAAGGACCAACAGGGCCAAGAGGGTCAACAGCAGCTACCCAAGCAACAACAGCAGCAAACTGATCAACAGGATCAGGAGAAACAAAGAGGAGAAGGCCAGGCAGCCACTCAAGAAAAGGAAACCAATATGGCGCCCCCTAGACAGGACTCTAGAGTAGATTCCTCTATCCTCCAAACCCCTCAGAGGGAGGACACCAGCAGAAAAAGAGAGAGGGAGACCCCTCTCACAGAAGGACCAGATAAGAGGCAGAGGCTCAATCCATTCTCAGAAGAAGAAATGCAAAGCCTAGAGACCTCTGCCAGCTCTTTGCATCAGGAGCAAGATAAGGCAGCACTTGGGAAGGTCAGCTCCTCAGGACAAGAAAAGAATACAGCTGCAGGCATAAAGGAGCAATTCAAAGATGCCAAAAGGAGGAGTGAGCCAATCAAAATTCGGCTCTATAATCATTTGTTGAATATGGCTCCTGCAAACCAACAAAGGCTAATGGCTGCCTTTGATGTACAAGAAGGCAAAATGACTATGAGCCATTTTGCCCCTACAGTGCAACAACCTCAAACAGCTGTAGATTATATAAGGACTAATCTAGAAGTCCTTTCAAAAGACATCCACCCCATGGACCAAATTGAACTCCATAAGCAGACGGGTGAGATGGTCTATGCCACTTTGGCAGATAAGACCTTGATCAATTATAGGCTGCAAAATAGCTTGAATAACACTGCAACCCAGCTTGAGTTGGAGAGGGCATCCTCTCAAGCCAAGGACAACAGGATCAAGGCATTGGAAGAAATCATCATAGAGTTTGGGCATGACCCCAATGACGTTAAGGCAATACAGCAAGTCCTTAAACTGAGGGATGCAGACATGGCTGCAATTAAAAAGAAAATGAAGATCCCCCCAACTCTACATCCACAAACAGATGAAGTTGCCCAGCAGAGGCAAGAAAAGGATGCTACAGCATTACTAATGACTCTATATAAAGAGCTGATAGACACACAACAAAAGCTGCAGGACACAGAGACTACACTAGAAGCAACACTACAAAGGAGAGAAGCAGGGCAATCTTCCAAGCCGCCCACAGAATCAATAGACCTTGAGGAGACCCCTCAAGATACTATCCCTCCAAGGCAACAGGAACCAGAAACAGCACCAGCCACTACTGCACCAGCCACTACAGCACCAGCAATAGAACAGACTGAGAGCCTAGACATGCTAAAGCTAAGACAGGAAATTCAGGTACTAGAGTCTCAGATGACAGAGCTCAGTCAAGCCAAGGACAGCTTAGCTAAGATAAATGAGAAATATGATAAGTCTAAGCAAAATGTGGCTGAGAGGGAAAGAGAAGTAAAAGCTCTGAGGAAAACAATTGCAGAGCTAGAAAAAGAGCTCAATTTTGAGAAAGTGACAGCAGAGCTCAAGCAAGTGATTTGGACTGCCATTGGACAATCAATAACTAACCAGTGGGAGTACATTGATGCTATATATGAGCAAGTGGGACTCATTGGCAGGGCAAGGAAAGAATTACACAGAGCAAGAAATTCTCTAGGCAACATGGCCGACCTTGCCCCTAAAATGATTGAAGTACTAAATTATAGGACAAGTTCCCAGTTGGTGAAGATGGGAATTGGAAACAGAACTGAAACCATATCTGTGATCAAAAGGGTCACAATAATGAAAAATTTAATCCAGACCCTGGACAGGAGAATCTAGGATATGCAGGCAGATATAAACAAGTTTCAGAACAGGTTCTCAGCCCTGCAGGACAGAGGGCTTCCCAACTTGCTAGAATCAGGGAAGCTACTCTCTCATGAGAAATACATCAAGAGGGTAAGCGGTTTTGCAGCAATTCAGATTGCTGAGACACCAGGGACATCTTCAGTAGGCCTAATAACAGGACAAACTCTTTTTGAGAAATTAGATAATTTGTTTTTTATCAAGAATGAAGTATCACATCTGTTTGATGAGCCTCTTCTACATGTATACAGAGGCTGATGAGACCTTAGGGTCAATTTTGAAGCATCAGCTTCCTCCCCGAGATACATGGCAAGATTTAATAAGGTTACTTTTGAACCAAAGTTGAAGAATTAAATCTTTTTCAGCAAAACAGTCTATATTGCATCTACAGGTGGACAAAAGCCATGACAGCAAGCATGAAGACGCTGAGCCAACTCAGCACAGGTACTCGACCGCAGCAACAGCATCAGCAAGCACAGGTGGCAGGGCCAAGAAGACACAAAAAGTAAAAAGTTGCAGAGCACTTCATTCTGCAGTTATGATAAAGCCGCACAGCTGACTCCGCAATGCCCAAAGGTCAAACATTATCCTGACAGGAGTTAAAGGCTTTTAAAGAATCAGTTTATGTTTGTAATTACTTCTCATCTACTCTCCCTGTGCGAGTGTAAGAGATATTTTCCTCTCAGATGACTCCATACCTGAGATATTTTTGTATGAAACCTCTATATATTCCCCCTCGCATTTGTTTAGAGGGGTTGGACTCTGGATGTAAGAAATCTCTTGATATCTCTTCTGTTATTATGATATTGTAAACTCTCAGACAGTTAATACAAAGGACAGTGGGATTTCTTCAAGCATGTTTGTCTCTTGATCTCCTGATGGTGTATGGCTCAAAGTTGCAGGATTCCTGTGTATTTCATGGCTCAATAAGTTTTTCTCATGGCTCTTTGTTTCACCTGTGATCATTGTTCTTTCATATGTCTTTCATGTTTTCTATGCACTTGAATATCTAGGTAGTAAGGAAAAAGAATAGTCTCAGGATTTGGTCATTGGCTACCCTGAGCTCAATCTAAGCTATCTTATATGTTTTCTTCTGTTAAAGTATTTAAAGAGTAATTCTTCACTGCTACCTTTAATACTACATCATCACAATGCGTTGTTATTTTAGGAATTCAAGTAATTGCTCCTAGATAACAAACCTCTTTACAATAGTCAACTTAAGTAAAGAAATCTTAATTGCTCTTTGCTAGCTGTTCTTCACCTCACTCTCACAACTTACATTTTGTTTCATGGAATACACACAGGCCCTGTAGCTACACCCCACCAAATCAAGATCTCAAGGGAAAACTGTTCAAGACCCCATTGCCCAATGGATTAGTTTCACCTGCAGATAGACTTTAAAGAAATCAGAAGCATCCTCCCAACCAAACACAGAAACAACCAAAAATTACACTTAACAACTAGCCTAAAACCTTTATCAAAAACAGTGACAAACCTTATAGAGAGAGCCCTCTCTGACTACAGCTAGGCTAGAAGCTGTGGCCCAAAGATTGGTTAGTGGTTACCCCGGCCGTATTCCCTAAGGAGTCATAGGGAACAACCTGGGTGTTAACACTTTCACTTCTTGAACCTTTTTCTTCTTGATATGTCCTTCTATCTTGAGATTTAGAGGAGTGGTAATTCTTGTCAATGCCCTACAAGATATGGTCAGATTCATTTCTTCTTTCTCTGGGGTTGGGTCCTGGCGTATATCCTCTTCTTTTGATGTTTCTTTATCCTTTTCTTCCACCTCTTCATACCATACGTAAAATAATTCCTTCTCAGTACACTTATGACATTTGGTGAATTTTCTATCACAATTGTAACAAAGCCCTATTTCTATTTTTTCTTCCAATTGTTGTGGTGTAACCCTTGTAGGTTGCGGAAGGCTAGGAGAAACAACACTTCCATCTTTATAGTTCTGAGGAGTAGAATTACTTGTTGCCATAGTGTTGCTTTCCACTTTGTAACAAAGCCCTTTTTGTCTTTTTTCTTCCAATTGTTGTGGTGTTTCTCTAAAGAAGGTTTTGCTCTTTGTATTCTCATAATGTGCTATAATTTCCTCCATGAAAATTGAGCACGTAACAAGTTGTTTACGAGAACAAAGCCCTTCATATCATAAAAATTGATCTTGTTCTAAATATGAAGATGCAATACATACCTTTTGTAATAGTGGTACACCATGTAGATCAAAATATTTCTCCATTTGTAGTATCTAATTTACCAGATCCTTGCCATCAAACTTCCTCATCTCACTTTTTCTTTATTTTAGGAGCTCGATATTGAAACCACTGTAACTCTGTACTTTCGAATCTTTAAGTTTTGAAATTGCAACCTGCAGTATCTCTCTGCATCCTCTTTCCAATGCCACCAGTCTAATCAAATTTAGATTCTCCAAGAAAGAGTTATGAACAATCTCCTAAGATGACCTGAGTATATACCTTTTCAGAACGGCGAACTTGTATGAAGTGCCACGTGTCACTCTTTTGACCTTCAGATCTAAAAAATATACACAGGAAACTACAATCTATCCTCTTTCTATAACTTCTGACAAAATTTTAATCTGATGCACAAAACAAAAGTTATGACTTTCCCCAGGTCACTTTTTTAGAATGTAATTCGGGAGTCTGCAAAAAGGCCAACTTCCTCAGATCATATCTCTGCAAATATAGCATGAAAAGCTCTGAGATTCAGACCTGAGGTTCAGAGCGATTTCTTTCCAAATAGGTTTTTTTTTAGCATCTGAAACGTCACAAAAAAAAATTATACTGCAAATGCCACGATGACTTGTTTGGAGCAGCGAAACCCTAGAATCCAAAGCTCTGATACCAAATGTTATGAAACCAACTCACAAAAAGATAGAAGAGATAGATCAAGGCTTAGAAATAAGCCTCTTCGAGGGGGAAACCTCCTTTACATTACACACATGAACAATTTTTCGATGATACAAATGACAAGACCTCCTTTCTATATATAGGAGACTAAGGGGTCATAATCTAATCAGAGACGACATAACAATAATACTCTATGGGCACAACAATAGCAATAGTGGGCTTCTATGGGGCACAATAATAACAATATGGGACTACATGGGCATAACAATATAATAAGGGGGTTGTACTAATAACAATAAGGGGTTACACTAGTAGTATAGGGTCCTAACAACATGACCGTCGAGTGAGGCAGGAATGAGGAACAATGATGAGTATCATTACATGGCAGTTCCTCCAAAGACATCACTTCCATGATACCCTCATCAAAAAGAAAAGTCTCGTCTAAGGGATCAGGATATTTCGAAGCACCAAGCCATGGAGATTGAGAATACGTATTGAGAGAAGTCCTCGAAATAGGAAAATCAGAGAATATGGAACTTGAGGCCAAAACAATTTCCACATAATTGATTTCGGCAGGACTAAGTGGCATAACCTCGCCCCAGGCATCAACAAGATCCGGTGAAGGTATGACCCAAGGATCAAATTTGATTGAGATCATGTTGAAAAAGGAAACATGAGGAGGTGGGAGTAGAAAAATTCCCATCAAGGAACAATATTTAGAAAGACCTCCCCCAAACTCTCATAAGGAGCACCAGTGTGCTTGACATACAGAACATTGTCATCCAAGGAGGAAGAGGAAAAGAAGGATAGTTCGTCGACTGTGATGATATTCCCTTGATGGGGAAAGTGAATGATGCAGAACAAGGAGTAGGCTACAACATGCATGGCATGGATCTAGCTTCGTTCAAGTAGAAGATTATAATTGAGATTGGTGTCAATAATCTTGTTGGGTGTGGAGCTTGATTATCTTCTGTATTCAAAGGTATCACCTCATTGGACCCCATTTTGTAATGGGGTGGCAAAGATGCCTATAAAGTATACAATGTAGGGGGGGTCCAGGGGGGGGGGTGGGACAACTGCAACCTTTGGGAGCCTCCCCCTGGCGAGGGATCGAGGGTAGCGCCTCGAAAGCTAAAAATACATGTAAAATTGCCTTTTAAAATGTTGTAATTTTGCAGTCAATCTAGGCGGTTCATTAGGCAGAGATCTGAAGGTAGATGTTATTTTTAATTTAGTTTTTTTTCCTTAGAAGGCACCCCCTCGCTATATATGAGGGAATTGTATTGCGTTTATGTAGATCTATATTCCAGGAGAGAAGAGAGAGGAGATTGAACGAGAGAGAAGAGGGAATTACAGTGGATTTGCTGTAGGTTGTATCTCTTCAGTTTGCTGGATAATATAAAAGGAAGGACTATCTGTTTCTCTGTTGACATAGCCCAAATTGGGTGAATCACATATATCTATGTCTCTCTTGTTTTATGCATTTTTTGTGTTTTTTTTTTGCAATATTTTGTGTGTTCCATTGCTCTATAATATAAAACTTTCTAGCAATTAGTATTAGAGATGAAGGTCTATTTGGCTGATAGACTCATAGGAGAGAAGGGCTCCTCATTCGAGTGGGAGCAATAGCAGAAGATGGTAGGTTTAGGGTTGAAAAATTTTATGGCTAAAACTACCAGCTGTGGAAGATGCACATGGAATATTATTTGTACCAGAGATATTTGTACCAACCATTGAGCAGAAAGGCAAAGAAGCTGACGAGTATGACAGACACAGAATGGGATATTCTCGACCGAAAGGAACTTGGAACAATATCGTTGTGCCTAGCAATGTCAGTAGCATTTAATATTTCAAAGGAAATGACAACAGAGGGTTTAATGTCAAAATTGTCCAAACTAAAAACCCTCGGCCTCAAATAAGGTATTTCTTATGAAGTGTTTATTTAATATGAAAATGTCAGAAGGTGAATCTATTGTTGATCATTTAAATGAATTTAACACAGTTACCAGTCAGTTAAGTTCTGTAGGGGTAGTGTTCGATGATGAAGTTAGGGATTTGTTATTTTTGTGCTCATTTCCAGAAAGTTGGAATGGTTTAGTTATGGCCATTAGTAACTCTGTCTCTGGATCTAGTCCTTTAAAGTTTTATGATGTTGTCGATGCAATCCTTAGCAAGAAAATGCGACGGAAAAGCTCTGGTGAGACATCAAGTAATGCTTTTAATGCAGATACTAGGGGAAGAAAAATGGAAAGAGGAAACAGGCCAGGATATCATAGTAAGTCAAGGAAAGGTAGATCCAAGTCCAGATCAGGGATAGTGTGCTAGAAATGTGGGAAGAAAGGACACCGAAAGAAAGACTGGATTTCTCGGAAGGGAAAAGAAGGAGACACGTAGCAAGAAAACAACCATGAAGCGAATGTGACAGGTGATGTGTTGCAATATGCTTTGATTCTTTCTTTAGAAAATATTATCGATGCCTGGGTGGTAGATTCAGGGGCCTCATTCCACACCACACCTGATAGGAAACATTTTCATGATTATGTTCAAGGATATTTTGGACAGGTTCGATTGGGTGATGATACAGCATGTAAAATCGTTGGAATGGGTACAGTTTTCGTAAAACATTAGAATGAAAATCAATGGCTATTGAAGGAGGTAGGGCATGTTCCAAATCTGAAGAAAAATCTTATTTCAACAGGGCAGTTGGGAGGTGAAGGTTGTGTGACTACTTTTACAGATAAAACCTAGAAGGTCACTAAAGGATCCCTGGTAATAGAAAAAGGAGAAAAGGTTGGTACACTGTATTTATGTAATGGTATTTCTAATTATGTTAATGCTTTAACCTTTACAGGAGAAGATATGACATTGTGGCATCATAGGCTCGGGTACATGAGTGAGAAAGGGATGTAGATTCTTCACTCAAGAAATTTGTTGCCAGGTTTGAAGCATGTTGATTTAAAATTATGTGAGAATTGTGTTTATGGAAAACAGAAGAGAGTCAAATTCCTCAGAGTTGGGAAAAAAAAGAAGAGAGAAAAATTAGAGCTTGTGCATACAGATGTATGGGGACCTGATCAGGTATCATCTCTTGGTGGCTCCCATTATTATGTTACTTTTATTGATGATGCAACCATAAAAACCTAGATTTATTGTATTCAAAATAAATCTAATTTATTTGATACTTTCAAGAAATGGAAAGCTTGGGTGGAAAATGAGAAAGGAAAAATGTTGAAGTGTCTCAGATCAGAAAATGGAGGTGAATATTGTAGCAAAGAGTTTGATAGGTATTATTCAGGGAATGGAATTCACAGAGAGAAAACAGTTCCAGGAACACCACAAGAAAATGGTGTGTCAGAAAGGATGAACAGGACAATCATGGAGCATGCAAGGTGCATGAGATTGCATGCAAGATTGCCTTTACAATTTTGGGCAAATGCTATAGATATTGTTGCTTATCTAATAAACAGAGGGCCTTCAAGTTCCTTGGATGGTGGTATTCCAGACGAGGCATGGACAAGTAAAAAGGTAAACTACTCATTTTTAAAAACTTTAGGTTGTGAAGCCTTTGTCCACATTAATAAAGAAAATAGAACAAAGCTTGAGGCAAAATCAAAGAAATGTACTTTTATTGGATATGGTGTTAATGATTTTGGATATTGATTTTATGATTATGAAAAACACAAAATCATTAGGAGTAGATATGTCATATTCAATGAAAAGGTTTTGTATAAGGATTAGTTGTAGGAAAATAAATAAGAAAAAGAAAATAGAGAATACACAGTGCTTGATGAGATCATAGAAAAAGTGATGGTGCCTGAAAATCATAATGATCAACAGCCAGAACAACAATATGCACCCCAAGTACCTGAAAGTGGTGTTAGAAGATCTACTCGGATAAGTAGACCCCCTGAATGATACTCTCCTTCATTATATTATGTACTATTGACTGATTCTGGTGAACCAAAATGTTAGAAAGAAGAAATGCAGGTAGAATTCAAGAAGAAGTGGGAGAAAGCCATGAAAGAAGAGATGGACTCCTTAGCACATAACTAGACTTGGGACTTATTTAGGTTACTTGCAGGTAAAACAACATTGCAAAATAAATGGGTTTACAAGTTGAAGGAAGAAAATGGAGGTAGAAAAAGGTATAAAGCTAGACTTGTGGTGAAAGGGTTTGCACAAAAAAGGGTATATACTTTGATGAGATATTTTGGCCTATTGTTAAAATGAATTAAATCAGAACTATTTTAATTCTAGTAGCAACTGAGGATTTGCATCTTGAATAGTTAGATGTAAAGATGACTTTTCTCCATCGATATTTGTAGGAAGAGATATATATGCAGCAGCAATAAGGATATAAGGTAAAAGGGAAGGAGAAACTAGTGTGCAGGTTGAAGAAGAGCTTGTATGGCTTAAAACAGCCTCGAAGGCACTGGTATCTAAAATTTGACAAGTTTATGTTTGAACAAGGTTATACTAGATGTCACTCTGATCATTGTGTTTATGTCAAAAGACAAAATGATGGTAGCTATATTATATTGTTATTATATGTAGATGACATGCTTGTTGTAGGTTCGAACGTGTAGGAAATAAATGTGCTCAAAAGAAAATTGGAAAACTCATTTGCAATGAAGGATTTGGGTGATGCAAAACAAATCCTTGGTATGAGAATAACTAGAGAGAGGAAGAATAAAATGTTAACGTTTTCTCCAAGTGAGTACATACAAAAAGTGTTGAAAAGGTTCAATGTGTAGAATGAAAAACTAGTTAGTATACCTTTGGCTAGCCATTTAAAACTAACTAAGGAAATGTGTCCCAAGACTCAGGAATAAATGGTTGATATGTCTAAAGTTCCATATGCATCAGCAGTTGGAAGCTTAATGTATGCAATGGTCTGCACAAGGCCTGATTTTTCACATCCAGTGGGAGTTGTAAGAAGGTACATGAACAATCCAGTAAAAGAACATTAGATGGAAATAAAGTGGATTGACTTAGGTATTTGAGAGGTACCATGAATCAAGCATTATGCTTTGTTGGTTCAAACATTACTCTACGGGGATATGTTGATGCAGATATGGCGGGTGATAGAAATAACAGGAGGAGCACCACAAGATATGTGTTTACTGTAGGTGGAACAACTATTAGTTGGGTCTCTAAACTACAAAGTGTTGTTGCACTCTCAACAATAGAAGCAGAGTATGTTTCTGCTACAGAGGCTAGTAAAGAAATGATTTGGTTACAAAGGTTTCTGGATGAATTGGGTAAGAAGTAGGAGTTGTGCAGGTTATACAGTGACATCGAGAGTGCTATACATCTTGCCAAGAACTATACATTTCATTCCAAAACTAAACATATACAACTCAAGTACCATTTCATATGGTCAACAATGGAAGATGGAAAAGATACACACTAGCTAGAACCTTGCAGATATGTTAACAAAATTTGTAACCAGGGAGAAACTGAGAGTCTCCTCAGTTTCATTTGGTCTTCAAGTATGATGAAGAAGATGAGAAACAACCAAGTTGAAAGTGGAGTCATTGTCCAACAAATGAAAAAGCGGTGGAGTTGCTATAATTAGTCTCCAAGTGGGATATTGTTGGGTGTGGAGCCTGATTATCTTTTGTATTCAAAGGTATTGCTGCATTGAACCCCGGTTCATAATGGGGCGGTAAAGCCACCCATAAAATATAAGTTGTAGGGGGGTCTGGGGGGGGGAAATTGCGACCTTTGGGATCCCCCGCTGGGCAGGGGATCGGGGGCAGCGCCCCCGAAGCTAAACATAGATATAAAATTGACTTGTAAAATGTTGTAATTTCATAGTCAATCTGGGCCGTTCATTAGGCAGAGATCTGATGGTAGATGTTATTTTTAATTTAGGTTTTTGCCCCTCACTATATATGAGGGAATTGTATTGCGTCTATGTAGATCTATATTTTGAGTGAGAAGAGGGAGGAGATTGAGTGAGAGAGAAGAGGGAAGTACAACAGATCTACTGTAGGTTGCATAATTTTAGTTTGCTGGATAATATAAAAGGAAGGACTGGTTGTTTCTCTGTGGACGTATCCCAAATTGGGTGAACCACGTATATCTATGTCTCTCTTGTTTTATGCATTTTCTGTGTTTATATTTCTACAATATTTTGTATGTTCCATTGCTCTATAATATATAATTTTTTAACAAATCTCTACCTCGACATGTACTGTCTTTCGCTCTAAAGTAATGGCAAGGCTGGGTAAGACACCGAAGGGTCATGGATAGTGCCCATCGAAAGCTTCCAAAGTGTTAGGGAATTTGTTTTAAGTAGGAGAACCAATTGCCTTCTAGCAAGTGACTAACAGGATGCAGGTAGAAGCACCTTCATCGATGATGGTCCTATGAATGGTTTTCTCATTGATGATTACCTGAATGAGAAAGGCAATTTGATGAGGCATGCATGGAATATGGTTTTCTATATCAAAACATATCAATTTGGAGTCAGTAGGATCAATGCCCCCAATAGCTGACAACAAGGATTTCCACTGAGATAGACAACCTTGGAGTACCTTGAGAGCTGACATAATCGATGGCACCTAAGCCAAATCCTCAAAAATATTATAATGTTGAGCAACTTGAGTGTTGGGATTGTACCAGGAATTCCTTAGCACACCTCGAGAAGGTGGTGGAATGGCGGAATCAGGGTTAGGGTGCTTAATATGAAGAGGGCCAAAAATCAGGGTAGAAGAAGAAGGGGTGGCCTCTTTCTCTTTCCCAGCTATCGAAGTAGGAGTTTGATAATCTTTGGATCTAGTAGCCACATTAATAGTCATACTCATCATGAACACTTGAGATCCCGAGGAAGCAGATGATTGAGGTTGGTCTACCATTTGAGTCTATTGAGATAGAAACAGGTCTTTCAGGACAGCGGGGGTCCCTTTGAGTAAACGACTAACTTCAGACCATTAGGGACAATTCTTAGTATAGTGATCCTCCTCACAAATCACGCACGGATACTTAGGCTTCTATTGGGAAGAATCACCAGTAGATGGCTTAGGAGGACCCTGTTTTGGGGCATCGACTTTACCCTTGCCTTTGCCTTTCTTATTACCTTTCGAGCATTTGTCCGTTGTGGTAGACTGGACAGCATGGACCTCTAAGGTTTTAGCAGGGCCAGGTGGATTCTGGGAGGAACTATTGGAAGCACTATTTGAGACTAACTTCTGTTTGGAAGAAGATTTGGCAAGGGTCTAGGACACTAAACCAATTATCCATCAACATGAGGTGTAGCCTGTGGCTTCGATGCCGTGGGATCAGATGATGGTTGCGGAGCATCGGGTAATAACTCATACAAAGCACTAGCTTAAGAATAAATGAGATCTAAGCACTGGGCATGAGAAATGGCTTTTTCTTTGGTAACAAATCCACCCATAGCTATATCGCGAGCAATTGGAGCAACGAATGACTTGGTAAACTATTCAGTGAGCAATTGATCAATAATCTCGAATTTGATCAGGTGACATCTACATCTCCATTCATGGATGTGATCCCAGATGTGTGTCTCAATATCTTGCTTAAGTGATGTGAGAAAATAGGTGCCAATCTCATAGCAAACTGGCAACTGGAAATGCGTGAGGAAAGCCATGGCTAAAGAGTTGAAGTCATGGTAAGTACTTTGAGGGATCTCAATGTACCTCTTGGCTACAACACCTATAAGGGTTCGTTGGAAAAGATGAAGACAAATAGAATCATCAACAGAGGAATTTGAAGAGCAGCAGAGGTGATATGTCATCACATGGGCTTGGGGATCTTCTTTCGCTTTTCCATCGAACTTAGGACAATCACTCGGGATCTTGGATGAAACCGGAGGCTTGTATGGCAATTGAAGAATTGGATCATTTATGAGTCGAGACACATCTGGCAACTCTAGTGTGTCCCATAATTGAAATTGAGTATTGAAAGGCATTGGAGGTCGATAAGCGGGTCCAACCAGAGGAGCCCATCCCTACTGGTAAGGATTTTGGCCCCATAGTGGAGGGTTCTAACCATATGGAATTTGGTTTTGCCCCCTTTATGGGTTACCTTGGGCATAGGGAGGATTTTGACCTTGAACACCCTGGAACTGTCCAACCACAGGTTCTTGTAAAGCAATATATGGGTTAAGAGGCTTTTGAGCCTGTTGACCTTGGACATATGGATATTTCACCAATTGTCCCTAAACCTACTGCCCCTAAACAAGGAGATTTTGGACCTGCTATCCTTGGACATAAGGGTTGTGCACTTGTTGCCCTTGGATATAGGCATTCTATACCTACTTCCCTTGGAAAAAAATGATTCTAGCCTTGTTGCCCCAAGACATTAGGATTTTGGGCCTGCTACTCCAAGACTAGACCATGGCCTTGTCCTTGCAAAGGTTGACACTATTGATATGTATATAAGGGTTGTTGTTGCCCGGGTTGGCTCTCTTGCTGCAAGGATTGACGTTGCAACTGTAAAGACTATCCCTATGGCCGTAGAGGTTGACCTTATGAATACATAGGCTGGGAGGTTTGCGGATTATACTACATCTGCTGCTGCATGATTTGCTACAACTATTACGAGGGTTTCCCCTGCAGTTGTTGCAGTTGTCCTTGCTACGGTATCATTTGCCCCTACTGTTGCATGGATTACCCTTGCTAAAACAAGGATGCCCTTGTTGTTGTAGAGGCTGTCCTTGCTACTGCAAGGGCACTTGAACAGTTCTCGAGAAATTTTTGAACTATATCTTGCCATAGCCACAATGAAAAGTGGATGGACCAGGCTAAACATACTGCCCAAACTGAAGGACGTAAGGTGGATTGGCCATTCCTTGAGAACCATATGGAACATAAGGAGCTTGGTACTAAACCTGAGCCTCATAAGGCTATTGATAGTAGAAATTGCTTGACCCAGACAGACCAATGGGATTTTGGACCTATTGGTACTGGACATTGCTTGATCCAGCAGGACTGCTAGGGTTTTAGCGAACACCAGAAGAAGGTTGGTTCATCCCAACCATGTGAGTCTGCGAGCTACTCACATTGGTTGTGCTTGACATCATGGAAACACTTAGATTCTACCCCCCAGGTAGTGGCATAGCTTTTCCACTTACTGGAGGAATTGAAGAACTGATAGTAACATTTATTCAAGACCATCGACTAAACCAAATGGGTGACTAGGACGGACAAGACAAGAGGATTTAGAATGGTGGTTGCACTAAGACTGAGGTAACGACCTGTTCGGAGGTTAAGTTCAAAATGAACGGACCTATAGTAGGCATGGCACTAGACACTAAAATAGGGTTGTGATAAAGTGATGAGGCACTGGATGTACCTGAGACCAATTGTGCTAAAGTCACATAATTTGGTGGAAAATCTCGATACATACTGATGGGAATGTTCCCTGTATAGGGCAAACACTCAGGAGGAAATTGATGTTCTTCCTCTTCGAGAGTGTGTGGAGTAAAAACTTCTGATTGGTCCAAAGAGGTAACTCAAGTGTCGCCTTTGGGTTCCATAGTTGGGAACAAACGACAATGAATGACCGAAGATATACGAGGGAATAATTCAAAAGGAACACCCAGTTGATCAAACAAACTGTACGGACACTGCAGTTATATCACAACAGGGTCAAACAAAGGATTCAAAGGATATATAACCAGTCCAAGATGACCGCTAGTGGTCAATGAACTCTCAGGAGTCTAGACAGGATTGTATGGAGATTCCAGGATAATATCAGCAAGTGACCCAGTATCTAAAGTAGGCGGAGGATGAGATGACAAAGGTTGAATGCTCACCAACAATTCTAAGTTCAACACCTTGGCCCTCGAGTGACTCTGGTAATTCAAGAAAAGGCTCTTGAGACAATCTTTCAGATGAAGGAGAAGGAGAGGAACTAGGTGAAACAGATGGTTTAGCCATGATGACCTTGTCTTAGTTAATAGGAAAAAAGAGATATATTTCAAGGCTTTAAAATGTAATTTAGGGAAAACTCATGATTTGGTATAGAAAAGACTAATAGGATAATATAAGATCGTGGGCAACAATTTTTTAAGATGCATAAATAAACTAGTTCTCTTTCATGTTTTAAGAGTCGAGAAAGAAGAAAAGATGACTCTATCACTTTCGATTGGAAATGAGCTTGAAAGGACAAGCACTTGCATGATATTTTAAGTTTAATGAGTCAAAAAGATTCAATTACTACTCCAGATGAGCTAGGTGAAAAGGATTACCAGGCAACTATGAACTGAAAAATACCTCCTAGGGAACTGAGAAGTATGGGCAGGATATCTCCCCAAAAGTTGTGTTCGGTGTATCACGTTTGCAAGGTGGAATACTTGGCTTCCTATGGATAAAGTATTGTAGCCTGTAGGGGTCTCCAATTATATACTAGATGGTATGGGGAGCACAAGTCCATACTAGTGTTATCTAGTGCCACAACTAATGACAACTGCTAGGTTTAAAGACATCGGAACACATCTCTATACTAGACCTTCTGGATGTGATCATTAGGTTTCAAATTCTCCTTAGGTTAATTGAGTTCATTTTAAAGTTTATCTTGAATTATGTCTCGGTTTTCAGGCCTTAGCGATGTGATTCGAAAAGCCCTAAATGCAGCTAAATGAGACAAGACCCTTTCAATTCGATGAATTATCTACACTAGAGAGGGTAGGAAACAAAATCAAATGCAAACAACCAAGCAACTGAAAGTAAAGTTAGTTTTCACTACTTCACATTTTGAGAAAATAAACTAATGAAAAATACATTCCAATTCCTAATTTCCTAACAAGCACACTCAAATAGTCCTTTCAAAATTAAAGAGAATTCTTTTTATTTTCAAATTCCAATACAGTCCTAGTCTTCAATGATGCTAACTACTGTAACATATTCATGCAACAAACTACAATTTTGTACTTTTCATGAAATGAAAAAATGAATTTCTCATAAAACACTTCAATGAAAAAGTTATGAGACAATCGATTCTCAAGCAAAATGAAAAATACGAAAAGATAATCTCTTTCAAAGTAATGAAATAATGACTTTACCAAAAACAAGACAAGAAATGTGATCTATGATGGAAAAGAGACATTTAGATAAGAAAATGAAACTTTTCAAACTTATGTAATGGAGGTCAAAGTCGTAGAAGGATCATAAACGAAATGCAAGGAGTAAATGCAACAACAACTTGACTCACTGAGTTCACAATCAGCTGAATGGATGACAACCTAGATTCCCTAGGGCCAAAAACCATTCAATGACCCAATAAATCAAGTGAAAAGAAGGCGAATCAACAAGAAAATAAACCAAATTAAAAGCAACTTTCTAGTCAGGGATAAAATGGTCTAAATAGCTTACAAGGCAGAAATCAAGAGAGAAAGACACACTGGCCAATATTTGGGGTGAACCCTAATCTTCACTTACAGGCATCAGTGTGACTGCCTAACTAACAACAAGCACTAGATGGGGGTCGGTGCAACTATTCCTCAGCATATCACAATGATCTACGTGACTGTCAGTGAAATAAGTGCATTGAGTGAGGGTGCAAATAAAAAAATAAAAATTTTCAAAAGTTGGGACCAGACTTGCTACTGTGAATTTCAAACCCAGAGTAGTAAGGAAAGCAAAGTAGACAAAACTAAAGGGAAATGGTGAAACTAGAAAAGTTCACAGAAAACCATGAAATTCCAAGCAGACAAATAGAAGGACTGGTTCCTGCTGAAGGATGATCATAGGCCTTAATTTATGTTTTTAAATTAGAGGCATGGGCCTTAATTTATGTCTAACTTAGAGGCCCATCATGCCCCCGTGTTGAAAGTGTTGCTCATCCTATGAGAAACTTAGTGACCTAATTTTTCCTCATCCATGGCCCTGATGGCCTCTCTCTTGTGCATTAAGAATCTTGGTTGTAAGTTGTGCAAAGACAAGCCCAAAAACATACTTTTTCAAAGAAAAATCATTGTTTCTTGACACAATTAGCCCGCTTTCTTGCCCTTATTCAAGATGAGTTCTTGAATATTTTTTTTGTTTAGCAAGGTATTCCATATCCTTATCAACCTTCTTCTACCTTGTTCCACCATTTGGAAAACTCTAAAATCTTCAAACTTCCTTTAGATGAGAACTAGGAGATCCTGTAGTAATTCTTGTCAAAACGAGAGGAAACCTAAATGATAGTCTGAGGTTAGGGAAGGCCCTTACTTGACTTCCATTTCTTTCTCCCACTTTTATGCCTTGGAAAAAATCTAGAAATAGATTAGAGACCACTTGAAAACCCTCTTTTTATCACAATGGTTTGAGTTCTATTTTCATGGTGAATGCCCCTCTTCCTTTTTTTGCCTTCTTCTTCTATTTTCTGACCTAGGTGACTTCTTAATCGCCTTGGAGTTCTCTAAAAAAGCTTTGCCATCTTGGGGTTTAGCATAATTTGTTCATTTCTTCCTTCTTGCAGCAACATTCTGCCTTCCTGTAGTAGTCATTCCTCCTCTTTTAGGTTCTTCTACATGTATAAAAGTCTTCTTCCCTTTCTTGTTGTTTTCTGATGACTCCTTTCATTATGTAGGTACCTGTGGTTGAATATGGTGGTGTTGTTGTTGCTTTGGATCTCCTTATGTTATTGGATCATCATGTTGGAGGTGTGCTACTGTTATGATTTGTATTCTATGGGATAGGCTGCTACAAGATTTCCTACAAGATTTGTTGTAGTTGCTTCTCCCTCAGAACTCTTAATAATACACTTTTATGAGATGGTGACATGGATGGAGAGAAATACTAGGAGTGTGGAGAATAAGGAATACTCAGGTGATGCTCTCTATTCCTCCATGTTTCCCTTCTCTTTGAAGACTGATTTTTTTTTTTTGAAATTGATTTTGTTTTTAAGGGAGAATGCATGGGTGATGATGGTGGAAAAGGTATGGTGATGGGATGATGAAGGGGGTGAATTTTATTGGCATAGAAAGTCATTTATTTGCCTTAGGAATGCCTCCTGTAGGATTTCTAAGTCACTGTAATTCCTACAAGATCATCCTATAGAAAACATAGTCCCTTTGAAAACTAAAGTAAAGTAGTGGAAAAGATGATAGAGATGGGGAAGGAATGAATGGTAATGAGTGGTAAAATAAAAATGTGAGTGACAGGGGTTTCTTTGTGATCCTCCTTTTCTCTTTGACCATCGTTCTTGTGGACCTGCAAATGGAAATTTCATGAAAATAGAGAGGATGCTCTTTGTATTTTTTTTTTCCAAGAATGAAATGGGATGGATGAATGATGAATAGATAGTAAATATGAAGTGGATGGAGGGCTTGGAGTGTTGTGGTGACCTTGGCCTTTGCAAAAATTTCTTCTTTTAATTGTTGTCCTCATTCCTTGAAATCATCACCCCTCATAATTTGACTTTTCAACATTGCATGAGTGAAGGAGTGAGATGTAATCAACTAGTTAAAGGTGGATGAGACTGCTAACCCATACTTAGCTTATAAAACCTCATCTCTCATGCATTGACAACAAATTTCTAACTATAATATGCTCAAGAGAAGAGTTCAAGAATATTGCATACCTGTACCTACCTGATGGTCGTTGGAGAGACATGCATGCTGCTGCTAAGTTAATGTTGATGTGAAGGCGATGGATGATGATGATGATGATCCTGATGCTGCTGTTAAGCTCTGGAGGAGATTCTTTGACCTCTTAATCTCCTTTAAAACTTCTCACTACCAAACTTGTAGGTGTTGTTTTGTATCCTGTAGGTTTACAGGACAGCGACTTGTTTTGTCCATACCTCCCAAACAGTAGATTGGATTGAGATGAAACTTTTTTAGCATGTTACCATCATAATTATGCACCTCCAATACAAGAAAAATGGTCATTAGTGAGGGTCATGCCTATGATGGAACTTTAAGGTCTGTCACCAATGTCACATATGGTGACAATCTTTAAAAAACGTTGTTGTAAGTGTATATAGCGATAGTCCTTTAAGGTTTGTCACCAAATCCATTTTCAATGACACTTTTGATGAGGGTCATTAAAGGCGCATCACTAATTCTCTCTTTGGTGACACTTTTGGTGAGGGCCGTTAAAGGCCCATTACTAATTCTCTCTTTGGTGACACTTTTAGTGACTATCTTTTATTGACCGTCACTAATGGTGTTTTTGGTTACTTTTGGTGACAGTCAATAAATGTTCGTCATCATTGATCATTCCAATGAGTTTTTGATGATGCTTCATGCCTATGACAGACCTGTAAGGTCCACCACCAATGTCACATATGGTGACGGTCTTTAAAAAATCATTGTTGTGAGTGTATATAGTGATGGTCCTTTAAGGTTTGTCACCAAAGCCATTTTCGATGACACTTTTGGTGAGGGTCGTTAAAGGCCCATCACTAATTCTCTCTTTGGTGACACTTTTGGTGAGGTTCATTAAAGGCCCATCACTAATTCTCTATTTTGTGACACTTCTAATGACGATCTTTTATTGACCCTCACCAATGCTCTTTTTGGTTACTTTTGGTGACTGTCAAAAAATGTTCATCATCATTGATCATCCCAATTATTTTTTGATGACACTATGTACCTATTACTATATGTTTTGTCAAAATATAATGATTTAAGACCATTGTTGTGGAGTATTTTTCATTATGTGTCCAAGGCCTTAGTGGTTATAATAGTCAGTCAATTTGTTAAGAAGTAATTAGTGTGTATCATTTCCCTCAAGTCATAAGAATATAGTTTCCTATGAGTCAACAGATGGTTCATCTCTATTAGCTTAATTATCAAGAAAATTTCCTTTAAATAAAGCTCCACTAGTGTGTGTAGGAACCATAATATTTAATACATAATCAAGATCTATCAATTCTATCAATGAGAGAGACCTAGCACTCCTCAACACTCATGGCACACCTTAACATGCTTTGGAATAGTACACTAACATTCCTTGGCACCTCACATTCCTGGATCATCTTTGTACCTAGAACATATTGCCATGAATAGGACTCCCATGTGCATGTTGGCATACCCTAACATAGCATAGAACTCCCCTATCATGTGCTGGCATGCCCTATAGTCCCTAGCATTCCTTGGAACTCCTTGAAATAATATTGCATTGAAAAACATTAGCACTTGGAACACATTGGCACTTGGCATGTATTCAAACATATTATTAGTGTGCCTAGCATGCCCCCTTTGAAAAATATGAAGCCTAACTTATTAACCCTCTTATGTTTTTGTTTCCTTGCATTTTAGCTCAGTTATTCCTTTTGTTGCCTTGAAACTCCTTGACACATATTGGCATACTCTTGCACCCTACACATCTTAGCATGTCTTAGCACGTAGCACCTGGCATGCCTCGGAACTATTTGGCACATGTTAGCACACTCCAGAACTACCTAGCACACCCTAGCGCTTCTTGACATTCACTGATATTCCCTAGCATGCCTTACCCGTGTTTAGCATACCTTGTCACTCCCTCCTTAGCATGACATCTAACAGTCATTGACATTCCCCGACACACGCTCATATTCATTCACTTCCTTGCATTTTGACCTAGTGCTCCCTTGTGTTTTCCTAGTACTCCCTAACACTCCTCATCATGCATTGGAGCTCTCTATCACGCCTTAACACTCTTCGATATGCTCTACCACTTCATAGCATGCATCACACTCCCTAACACACATTGGCACTTGGCAAGTCTTATAAGAATGTTTGGCATGTGTTGAGATGACTTGGTATGCTTTGGCATGGTTTAATATTAAAGTTATTTGAGATCAATTATTGGAAAATAGATGAGAAGAAATGGAGGAATATTTGGCACTTAGAATGCATTGACACATGGCACTTGGAACCTATTGGCACCTAGTGTTGGTGTGCCTAGCATGCCCCTCATGGAAAAGGTAAATTGATGAATTATTAACCCTATTATGTGCTCATTTCCTTGTAGTTTAACTTGTTCCTCCCTTCTATTGCCTTGACAGTCCCTGGTATGCATTATCACTAGAACACCTCGGCACTCCCTCGTTTTCATGCCCTCTGTTATCCTCAACAATGTCCTAGGTTGATGAGGAGATCGACGGAGGTAACCACAGACCAAGCTTTTAGTTTAGTAGCTAGCCCTACCAAACCAGAGAGGGCTCTCTCTATGAAATAACATCCAAGAGATGACCAGAATGTAAAGGATTGTAAGCTAGATAGATAGGCTGAAGTGGGTTTTGGAAAATTTAAGCTCATCATGTTTTCTTGATGACCTACGTCCATGGGTTGTACTGACATGGTTTGGTGTTGGCTTGGTGAAGTGATTATATGCATTTTCAAGGCTGCCTCGATGAAGGTGTCCCATGTCATGTTCTTCTCTTTCAAATGATGGAGTACTATAGCCTTTATCAAGCTATGGTGAAAGAGGTTGGGATAATGCACTTTTCCTTTCAATTGCACCCTTTCAGACAATTTGGTTAGGCTCATATACAAGTAGCTGGACAAATTTAGAGACTTGGGAGTTGTAAAGTGCATGAGCAACCTTATGTGGTACTGATATAGCCTAGAAAATATTCCTTCACATGTGAAGAACTTCATGACAACCTTCGTCAATGGTGCACATCTCTCCAACAAGTATATGAATGGGAAAACATGTGAGTGAGCTCCTTTGTATTGTGATTTCAAATAGAGTTTGTACTCTTATAGTTCTAGGTTCATGCCTTTGAACTAGTTTTCACCATGGTTTGGTGTGCCTGTAAATTGAGAGATGGCATCCACTAAAAACATGAAATCATTCCCTGCAATGGTGATTTTGTCTTCCTTCAAGGTGAGGGAAAATATACCTGTGAGATGCTCATGGTAACCTACTTCCTGCACTCTTTGACAAAACCCTAAACAATTGACATCTTCAAAGCATTTCATGACAAATGGGGAGGAGGTGATTTCATTGCAATTAGAGGGCTCAAACCTCAGTATCTTCCCCCCCTCAATATCTTTAGACCAAAATCATTAATGTTATTATGGCTAGGTGCCTTTGGGCTAGGCCTAAATCCACAAATAAGATACTTTTTGTCTATTTAGAGGTGCTTGCGAGACATGAGAATGATTGAGGGTGTCGTATAAAGGACACATAATGTTATAGTAAGGATTTAAATGTCAAGAAATTATGGAAAAATTTCCAGGGCAAAGGTATTTGGTAATAGGTTATTAAAGAGAAATATCTAAAAAATAGACTGCTTAAGGAATGGATTAAAGAGGCGGCTCCAAGTAAGAAGGTGGTATCTAATATATGGGGAAGAATGATGAGAAACAAATATTGGCTAGTAGGAAATCTGAGATGGGAGGTTGGAAGGGGGAATACGATAGAAATAGGACTAGATGATATCAAAGGAGTGGAGGGAATACATACTCTTTCTATTCGCATCCTTGAGCATTTACATAAGAAAAGGCTTTACTTTATGAACTAAATATCTTGTGATTGAGGATCTTCTTTGGTTACAGGTTATTCTCTTAATGCATTTGAACTTGGATTTCCAGAGGATCTATCTATGGAATGGGCATGTTTCACAACATAGTTAACTCTAATAGGTTTAAGACTTACTGAGAAGAAAAAAAAGCTAAAATGGGAAGGTGTTATGTATAATGAGCAGATCTCGGTTAAAGATATTTATAAACATATTTCTCATGGATGTGGCTTGAATGATAATGATTTTTGGTTTCATAACATGTGGAGATGGGATATACCTCTCAAATTAAAATGTTGTATGTGGCTAGTGGTCCACAATAATCATTTAACTTGGGATAATATCCATAAAAGGGGCTTTCATGATCTTGGAAAATGCTCTTTATGCAAAGAATATTTAGAAGACATGGAACATCTATTTCTAACATGTCCTTTTGCGATCTCAGTATGGAGTGGGGTTCTTCAAACACTTAAAATACATGTAATCTAGAACATGATTTCCATTTAGATATGTCTCACTCAATGGTTTGAAGGTTTTAAGACATATCGTTCCTTGCCTTTCTATATTTTGTGGGGCTTATGAAGAAGTAGAAATGAGAAGATTTTTAAACAAACAGAAGCAGATATTAGAGATGCCTATTTAAAGATCTTTACATATTTTATGGAGATATGGCTAAGGAAGGAGGAATAACCTAGAAGACATTTTCGACTTGTGGAGCTATGGTCATAATTTATTTTTTATTTTTTATTTTTATTTTTTATGGAGCATCCACCAACAGGGTTTGTGGAAGTGGGGCACATTTGGTTTTGAAGCAAGAAAACACCTTCCATTTCAATTGTTATAGTGGGATAGGGTCAAATAATAGAGTTTAGCTAATCATACTCTTGGGGGCCCTTCTATGTGCGAACTGGCTTGCAATTGAAGATTTACTTGTGTTTGGAGATTCCAAGATGATCCTAGATTGGGTACAATTGAGAACAAAATTTGGACCACCTTCCCTTACTTTTTGGATGTAATGGATAAGAACTTTGATGAATACCTTTCAAGTAATGGCCTCTAATAATGTCTATAGAGAGTAGAATCAAGTGGCAAATCTCCCATCAAAGAAGGGATGAAACTATGTACTAAGGAGGATTTTATACTTAGTTTCTGACAAAGGAATCTCTTGACGGTGCTGGACCCACCAACATGTCAAGGGGATCTGCCTGGGAAGAAGTCCCAATTAGACCTCAGACCGCTTAGTGTAGGAGTCCTGCAGTGGGTCGTAAAGCAATTCCTTAACCGCGATGTTGTACAGAGGCAAGTAAGATAACTCTGTCAGTAGCAAGGGTGTGACCGCTGGAGTGAGTCAAGGAAGGTGCATGAGAGGTTCTAACATAGGTGGGTTGGGATGAGTGTGCCCCTTGGAAACCTGTAACAGTACTCAGCTGGGAAGGGAACACATGAGTGAAGATGCATCACAAGCTAGGAAATAGGTCAATTGAAAATCCAAAGTGATCGTTAAACCAACAACAAATCAATAACAGGATTCATATAATTGCATATAAAGTAGTTGATACACAAATACATAAGTTAAACAACATACATCGCTACAAAAATCAGAACATTCCAGCTACCATAACAACATATGCATGAGAACATGTTGGCTCTTATTATAAAAATAAGTGTAAGTTCCAATCATACAATACATCCATGTAAACCTACTAGCCCCAACACTAGAATGTTACAGCCACATCTACCTGCTCCTCCAAGGAGATGAACTAGCTCCATGCAGTGGAGAAGCCAAGGCGCGTTCCAATACTATCCAAGCTCTATCCAAGATAGTCTTATTAGAATCTTGGCTAACCAAAATCCTATACAATGACTTATGAGAAACTATTTATAGCAAAGAGTGGGGTGATCCTTGACATTCCCCTTTATGACCATTCAGCTACCCTCATGAATCTACACCTACTCTATGACTGTTACATCCACTATTGACACTTGACTTACAGTTGACATGACTTAAAATTACAATTCACATGTACCCATGTGAACAAAAATGGCTTGAGAAAGCCAAACTAGACATCACTTTAACTTAGACAACTACAGAAGTCCAAGTGCGCAACATCCGCATGCTAATCAACAATAACATATTGACACCAAGATCTGTATTCCTTGATAGTGTCTGCATGTTCCATTGTGACATCTATCTAAAACTTGAACCTTTCCTCCATATCATTTGGGTACACTACTCGGGCTCCTCTGTCGACCAACTCATCTAAAAGCATGTGCATCATTGTCTTGAATGTGGCCGAACCAGCAACATAATTTCACATGATGTCTGCACTGATAGGAAAGTCTAGGCTGGTGGTAATGTGAATCAACTCATTGAGGTACGAATCGAGCTCTAGTCGTACCTACTTCTTGGTCTTCACCTGGGTGAGAGTCCCAAGTGATGGGATCACATGTGTGCGCACCACAACATCCATGCTCTTGAATACTCGTGCATGGGAAGCCTATATGCTAGTGATGAGTTGCGGGAGGTCCTCATAGTTACATATTTGACTTTGGATACGTGTTTGCAGCTTTACCAAATTGGCCCTCATCATTTTTGAAAAGTGAAGTGAGGCTCTCTTGTACTTCATCATCCATGTTTGCATGTTATCAAAAACAACATGCACATTCGTAAAGATGCATGCTCTTCTAGAACATCGCTCCGGCCATCCATTTAGATGGACGAATGCCATGTGCATGGCACCAAATTTGGAGTACAATGCTAGAATAAATGTGCGAAGGGATAATACTTCATATAAGATTTCCTTCTTCAGTTTAGCTCAGGCAGACGTTGTCACCAAGTCTCCTCCTTGCTTGGCCACCTATAGTTCCTTTGTCATTCGCTCATTCTCAGCTATTAGAAAGCAAACACTTGAGCTAGTGGCTTTGACATACACTCTGGTTGCATCGGCCAAGGAAACTAGATGCTTGTGCACATCATTCATGTTCACTCACTCCTCAACTTTTGTAGGAGATTTTTGATCCTCTGGAGTTGGTAATCCCCGAGACTAAACAACTCTATCATGAGATTCATCAAAAGTGATGTTGTGCATCTCTCCTTCTAGCGGGCCACTAAGGATCTCAGTGCCTCCTTGGTCATTCAAGACTTGTTCATCATCTGGATGCATTCAAGTGGGTGAGTCGACCTCTTTGTGGTTAGGCATGAGGTTGGTGTCCTGTTCCAACTCCTACTACTCCATGTCTACATCCAACTGTTGAAGTGCTTGCTCTACCTCATGAACGAAGTCTTGCTCCTATGATGGTTCAACCTGTTCGCCTAATGTTAGCTATTCAGATGAATTAACTACTTGTACGTGAACTGCTTCATCCATCTACACATGTTGTGCCCCCTGATGTATCTGTTGCTGCTACACTTCCCTCTCTTGTTTGCATAGCTCTTGTTCCTTCTGTAGTTGCTCCCTCAGCTCATGCAACTTCTCCTCTACTTCCTCCATTCTCTTCTTATCCCTCTACCTTCGCATGATTCACTTGTCACACTTTTCCTCTTTTCTCGAATAGTCATAGCTACTTGTTCTACAAGTGGATTTGCTCAAAACATGCAACTTTTCTCCTCCTCCATGCGATCAACAATATTCCTCTTTCTGAATTTAAGTATAGGGGGTGTATGCAGTGCATTATATTATATATCATTAAGCACACTTGAGCCAGAGGAAATATAGGATGAGTGACCTCCCGAGAAGTCCTGGTTACTAGGTGCAATCCTCAAAAGTGATGATTGATGCTATGTGATTTATTTCACTTGTTTCAATCCCACTTCTTCACCCTCTGAGCATCACCCGATGCAATGAGTGCTAAGTGAACTATGCAAGTCATGAGAAATTAGTCACTTATGACTACCTCTCATGGAAATGGTCATACGTGAATAACTTACTTAATGCAGTTGAATCCCAAAAATGATATCTAATATTCCTCTTCCCTTTGTTGCACACAGGTATGCTTCGTTGTGTTGCCTTTGCTACTGTTGCTGCTACTGTTGCTACTATTGGTGCTCTTCATGATGCTACTTCATGTTGCTTCACTAACCAATCCACAGTGAAGCCGACCTATTCATTGGTTCTAGAGGAATTTTAGTAATACCTCCATGAGTCCTCCTTGGCCCAATGAAATGCCCCATGGATCCAATTGAACTGAACTCTCGTTCAGTGATCATTCACAATGAAATTTGGATCATACGGATTGAAGCTTCAGAGGTTGAATGGGTACTTCTTCATCTACTCTGCTTTGACACCCTCTTTCTTGATACTCCATATCTCATATAACCAAATCCACAACGGAAGAGCAGGTCAAGGTACCTTCTTCTTTCGCTGCAATCTAGCTATCAATCTTGATGAGATGTGATATGATACTTTATGCATGACAAGTACATCCAAGGAAAATGGGCAGAACATACGGAGGCTTATCCATATTGAACATTTGAATGAAAGTGTCAGATGGTGAGGCATACCAATCTGCAATGCCTAACAGTGCCTCCATTGTTTCCTTTGACATGCAGGGTGGATCCTGTTCGAATATCATCTTGTACAATAGGGTGAAAGAATGGTTAGAAAGTCGTGCGATTATTCCTCTAAAGATGCATTCAAAGAACAACTTGAAATATGTGTTCACAACAGTCTCTGCTAATGACCATGCCCACTCCAAGCTCAGGAACTCATGTCGAGCATAGACTGCTTCTAGGATGTAGGCGAGCATGTAAATCTATGCATGCATACCTTCGGGTGACTGTTGAGCCTTCGTGACTTGCTCCTTTAACTGATGAGGTAGTATGCCGAACCAGTTACATGGTTTTCTTTCTCTATCCATTTGGTCCAGTACGATCACCCAACTTTGTGGAAAGGTTTCAATGCTTGCTTGCCCACACAGTCGACATGGAAATATGACCAAGTATTGGTACGCCTTCCTTAGTATCTTTGCCTTGTAGATCTACTTGGGTATAATCTTGAATGAGCTGGCTCCTTTACCCAATCCTTTAGAATGTCTTTGGAGTTAGCTTCATTGTTGGGCAAGCTGAATGGAGGATTCATGACAGACATGGGCTCTACCATTTGATACATCTCATCATAATCTTGTGCCAAGAAGGTTGTAAGCTTTGTTCCACTGACATTCCTCAAGGTCCTCATTTCGAGATCGGTGTGAGAGATGATCTAGTGTATCATGTCCGCACATGGGAACGTGGGGTATCTACATGCAATCTGGTACAAGCTAAACTTATGAATGTTCACGTACACCTAACGGTCTTCGAGGTATTCCAATTAAGTGCCTGTGAATGTTTCATTGACCTCTTTCCACTTTAGCTTGATTTCCTTGTCTATATATAGCTTCGTATCTTCATAGATTAGCAGACTAGAGGAAATTTGCTCAATTATTGCTCCAACTGCAATTCCATCAACATCCTATGATCCTATTCTCTTAGAAGCCATTGAAACAAATGAAAACTTGAAAGATCTAGAAACAAGCAACATGCATGGCAAGAAATATGTCAATGAAAACAAAGCAAATTCTGGGGAATGACACAACACATACCTGGGAAACTGATGAGCAAGATTGCACAATTTCTTCTAGGAGGCTGGGTGACTGGCTGCCTGAACTGCACAAAAGGGTAGTTTGGCCTATCTGGGAGGTAGGACTAGCTATTGGATCTGCGAAATGCACAATCCAAACTGTATTCTCACTACTAGGATTGTGCAATGCACAATTCTAGCTGGGAAGGATTGCATTGTGCAATATCCTGAGCCAACAATCACTGTCCTCTGGAAATGTGCAAAACAGTCCTAGAGGCTAGTGCTAGATAGAAATACACAATTATCGAGAGGAAGGTAGACCCTTCCTTCCCCAAATTGTGTAATGCAGCCTCAATGAAGGAAAAGTCCGAACCAAGGTTGGCTTGACTGACTGACGGGAAACTAAAAGCAAATAAGACAGTGAATGCATGGCGCACTAAGTGATAACAAAAGTGATTGACAATGCATGAAAAACATGAATGAAAGATTCAACAAACATATCAACATTCATGTGGGTGAGGTGATTCGCTGGTTTGACGAACATTCATGCAAAATAGTTTCATGCATGGAACAGTAGTGACATAACAACAAAAACTAAAATTGAGCTAGGAAAAGTGAGTATACATGTAAACGACAACAAGCATTCAAAGAAATCAAGCAAACAACGCTCACACAAGTGAATACACAAAAAGCAACAAAAATGCTGAAAAGGATAAGCTGAGGTAACTTACGCATGAATAGATTAGCCGGATGTGTCAAAGAGCCCTGGATGTGCTTTGGGATGTCAGAGTTGCAAGATTGATGTGAATGAATGAGCTCTGATGTGTCGAATAAATATGTTTGTTCTCATGATGCACATGCCACAAATCTAGGAAAAAGTGACACTTGGAGGAAAGTTTCTAAAACAACTTTGCATGTAACCCTTGGTTGCTAAAAATAGTTCCCTGAATCATGGGATTCCTTTTTCATGTTACCTCTTGCTATTCTCAGAAGAGAAATGTTATGCATGTGTGCAAGTCAAGTTTCCTTGGTCCTAGGTGGAACTGGTCAACTAGCCTGCTAATGCATGCAGTTTCTCAACTACTTGGAGAAAATGAACACTTATGGCTGGGAGCTACGCTGACTACATAGGAGTCTTATGCAATTTCCAGGTAGAGTAGCCGACTGTTGCCCAGATTTGTACAAATTCTAGGCTAAGTAGTCTTGCTCAGGAAAATTGCGCAATTCTTTGGCATGATTTGTCACTCCCTAATAAACCCTACCACTCCCTAACATGCCCTGACACTCTAGCATGCCTTGGCACTTCCTAGCATATAACCTTATCACTCCCTCCTTAACATAATTGGAAATTGCTGACACTCCCTATCACACACTCTTATCCATTCATTTCCATGCATTTTGAACTAGTTCTCCCTTGTGTTCTTGTGGTACTCCCTGACACACATTGGCACACCCTAGGACTTGGCGCATCCTGGCATGATGCTCTGTCACTCTAGCATTCCTTGGAACTACCTACCATACCTTGTCACTCCCTCCTTAGCACACCTAGAATTCACTGACAATCTCTGTCACGCACTCATATTCATTCATTTCCATGTATTTGAAACTAGTGCTCCCTTGTTTTCCTTGACACTCCATAACTCTCCCTGGAATGCATTGCCACACCTTAGAACCTAACACATCTTGCCATGTTTCCCTGGCCTCTAGAATGCCTTAGCACTACATAGCATACCTTGTCACTCCCTCCTTAGCACACCTTGAAATCACTGACACTCACTGTCACAAACTCTTAATCATTAAGTTGCATGCATTATTTTCACCTAGTGTTCCCTTGTGTTTCCCTAACACTCCCTAACACTTCCTAGCACTATTTGGCACGCCTTGGCACCTAGCACATATTGGCTGCATGTCACTCTGGTAGGCTAGAATGATTTAGCACTGCTTAGCATACCATGTCACTCCCCTCTTACCACACCTGAAACTCGTTGACACTAACTATCACACACTCTTATTCATTCATTTCCATGCATTTTGACCTAGTACTCCCTTGTGTTTCCCTAGCACTCACTAACACTCATCACATGTTGGCACACCTAACTACAATGAGTTTCACTAACAATCAATCCAAAAACCCTTTGAGAATCTAGCTAGTTACCTGTTCTTCACTAAGATATTAGGGTTAAGTTTACTGTATAGTGTTTAGTGTGAAAATATTACTAGGTGTTTTTATCACATTAGTTTGAAGGTGGCTAAGCCACAAGCATGACGATAAGGTTCTTGAATCTTGGACTGTAAAAATAACCGACAAATATATTACATAAGATCTTTGGGAAATTTTAGTTCTCTAAAGTGAATCATGGTAATGATTTTCCCATTGCACTAGACCCGAGAAGTCGATTGTTAATTAGACGTAGAGAAGTGGTAGTTTGATGTAGTAACTGTCAAATGTATAGTTCAGCAACATGATGGAGGCTTACCTCTGATATCAGAATTCAGTTTGTTATCTTCGTGGTGCAAACCCCATGATGTCCAAGTGTGACAACCTCCTTGAAAAAACACCCTTCAAGTAGTTAGCCAGTGACTTCCCTGCCTTTGATTGCCCTCTCCTCATCTTGTTCACTCTTAGTTCCTTCTCCCTTACTCTCCTCTCACTGTGTTCTTTTGCTTCCTATTCTCCTTATCCCAATTTATCTTCTCTTTCTACTTCTCACTCCATCCTTCTGGTTAGTTAGGGCTTGGCTAATTAGATTTTCCCTTTCCTTCCATTTTGCCTCCCATTTTCTTCCCATCTATCATTTGCCCTCTTCCTAGGTCTGTTCTAGAATCAACAAGGTGTGAGGGAGGGGAAAAATCCATTCATGTGTGCTAACAAGTTGCAAAATATCTCCCCGCCCTCATTAACTGCATCAAGGCCTATAAATATTATGTCTGTTAGTGCCTGTGAGTCTCTTCTTAGGTCTTGGGTCGAATTATATTTTCTCTTTCAACTATATGAGTCAAGCTATATGCTATTTAACCCGCCAAATGATAGAGTTCTTTATACTTGTATCATACCCTTAGTATAAAGACATAAGTATAGGTTATTATGGTATAGGTTGAACTTTGGTTATTACGCTCACCTTGAATTCATTGAGGTTCCATCTAACTCCCCGAAGTTAATACAAGCTTCATTGAGTTAGAAAAATGTGCCACCAATAATTATAAGTGGTTACCTTAAGGAAGGACCATTGGTTGAAGCCTCATCAATGGAGATTGGGTCGATGGTTAGGGTTTTGATTCAATTAGACACTATTCACTATTATATTTGTGGGCATAGAGTAATTATGATCTTCCCCATGTACACAAGGATAACTGAGAAGTGTTTCCCATAATCATGCAAGTGGAACATCAACATGTACATCAGGGTAACCACAAATATTTATCATATTTATAAAATGCAAGGTGATAGGAAAATATTTACAATATGTACATGAATGTACTAAGATCAGGACCATTAGAATCATATCTACATACTTACCACAAGATGAGGGTCATTAAAACCCCTTAAAAATAGCCATAAGGCCTTCCTCTTTTGCATCTTCTTGACTACAAGGATTTAATTGAAAAACGCATAGTTCCTTTAAATATTTAAAGGTTAAGGCAACCACTTCAAGCCCTTGAACTTAAATATAATCAAATATTTTCAATTTGTTACAAGAATAAGTCCATTATGCACACTCCTCATCCTAAAGTTGGGTAGAGAGGGAGAATACTTGATTGCTGCCAACCTTGTAAATGAACAACTTTGCCTACTTATTGGTTGGACTCTCCACCTCTAGTTGACACCACTAACACAACCAAAAGTCCAAGATACCCATAAGATGTGCCCTACACCGAAGAGCTTAGACTACACCTCCATAAAATGTACGTTCAACTTTAGATGTCCCAAAACAGTAATATCCTAACCCAATATAGCCTATTTGTTAGATTTTTGTAACTTTCTCCTTAACTAACACTTGTTTTTAACTATTTAATCCACTTACCATATAGTCTCTCTTGTTTTCACCCACCTAGTATACAAGAACACTTATGTTTTTAATACAAGCAAGTTAAGAGGGCATGTTTCTTTCTTACACTTAAATGTTTTCAATACGACCAAGTTAGGAACACATGTTTCCTTTTCAAATTCCAAAAGTATAACATGTCTATCTTTATAAACTAACAACAAAATCATTGCATAAAAAAGGTAAGCTTAAAATTAAATTAAAATTAAATTAAAATTAAATTATTATTATTATGATAAATACACCAAATATGGAAAAAATGTTTTCAAACACAACCATTAAAAAAAGTGTTGGCTTGTCAATACAACTACAATCTTATTAAACCATCCTGGATCCATCTTAACCTGAATCTATCAAGCACTGAGAGGGATCCAATCTCTTGAACTGCAAACATATTTTTTGGCACTTGATAGATCCAGGTTAAGATGGATCTAGGCTAGTTATATAATACTATATAATATGTATATTTGTATCTATGTGTTTCTTTCTTATTCCCTCTCTCTATCTCACCCCAGAAACATACAAACTCTCTGTACATATCTATTTCTCTCTCCCCCCTCTTCCTCTCTACCTTTATTCCTCTATGTCTTTCTTATTTCGTCCCGCTCTCTCCCCATCCAACTTCATCTCTCTCTCTCCTCTCTCTTAGTTCTCTCTCTCTCTCCCTTTCTCTCTCACCTCCCTCTGTCCCCCCATCACTCTATCTCTCTATCACCCCTCCATCTCGGTGCCTCCCTCTCTCTCTATTTCCCTTCTCTCCCTATATTTATCCCCACCTATTCTCTCTCTTCCCTCCTCTCTTCTCTCCCTCTCTCTCTATCCATCTATCCCTTGCCACTTCCTCTCTCTCTCAACCTCTATCTCCCTATGCCTTAGTTCTTTCCTCCCTCTCCTCCCCTCCAACTCGATATCTCTCTCCCCCCCTCTCTTCTTCTCTCCTCCCCCCTCTTTTCTTCTCTCTCTCCCCTCTCTCTCTTCCTACCTCTTTATCTCCGTCTCCCCCCATCACTCTCTCACTCTCTCACTCTCTCTTTTTTTTCTCTCTCTCTCTCCACCCTCCATCTTTATAACTATCTCCCTCCCCCTCTCTTCCCTTCACTTTTCTTGCTATCATCACTTGGATCCTTAGTTAAGATAGATATATGTTGGTTCTTACTAATATTTGTATTAGATAAATTTCACATCTTTAAATATAAAAGTATTCTCATTTTAAATTTTGTTAAAACCTTAATTTAATTTATATGGAAATAATTTTAGTAGTCACGAGGATAGAGGGTTTATATATATCTCAAAACTAATTACAACCCTTTCTATAGAATTCAAATAAAAAATGTTAAAAATAAATTAAATTAAAATATTTTTATTGTGAAATAAGTTATGGTTTTTGGGCGTGTGGTATTGATAAGCCATGGTATTGGCCCATGAAATTGTAACAAACCCTAATTACAAGTTAATAATATCCATGATAAAGTGGGGGTGAATATCGATGGTTAAGGATCTTTTTATATTGTTATAAAATATTTAGATTGTGAAATAAGAGATGATTTTTTTTGCATGTAGTATTGATAAGCCATGGTATTAGCCCATGTTATTGTAACAAAGTCTACTCACAAGTTCATAATATCAATGAAAAAGTGAGGGTGAATATCCATGATTAAGAATTGTGTCATATTCTTATAAAATATTTTGTTTTTGAAATAAGTTATGCTTTTTGGACATGTGGTATTGATAAGACATGGTATTGGCCCTTGTTATTGTAACAAAGTCTATTTACAAGTTAATAATATCCATGGTAAAGTGAGAATGAATATCCATGGTTAAGAATATTTTCATATTGTTATAAAATATTTTGATTGTGAAATAATTTATGTTCTTAGAGCATGTGGTATTGATAATCCGTAGTATTGGCCCATGGTATTATAGCAAAGCCAAATTTTTACAAGTTAATAATATCCACTGTAAAGTGGGGGCTGAATATCCATGGTTAAGAATCTTGTCATATTGTTATAAAATATTTTGGTTGTGAAATAAGTTTTGGTTTTTGGGCTTTAGGTATTGATAACCCATGGTATTGTAACAAAACCTATTCACAAGTTAATAACAAAATCAAGATATAACAAATTGAATTTTATTATTTTTATTATTAATTGAGCCAACATGTAACTTTTTGCGCTCATCCACATATTTTTGGCTTTTATTATTATTATTACTATTATTATTTAACTAAGCCCATATTTATAATTGTTTACATACTTACATTACACCTACACATCTACTCTACAATCTATAAATATTGTATTTATTATTTTTTAGGGAGGAAAATTTTAACATTTTTGAAAATATTCAGCCTTAATTTTGATGTAACAAAGCCATCCCAAATCCAATCTTCATTTAGGTTCTAAGACAAGTTTTTCACTTTTCATAGGGTGGAGGGAAATGAGTAGCACATTTTCACTTTTCATAGGGCGAGAGGGAAAACGAGATTAAAACAAGTATTATATTTTCACTTTTCATAGGCGGACGGAAAACGAGATTAAAACAAGTAGTATATTTTCACTTTTCATAGGGCAGAGGGAAAATGAGATTAAAACAAGTAGTATATTTTCACTTTCCATAGGGTAGAGGGAAAAGAAGTAGCACATTTTCCCTTTTCATAGGGTGGGATGGAAAACAAGATTGAAGAGAGTTGTGAATTAAGGTTTTACCAGACTAATATCCAACCCCACCATTGGATCTTCATTCCATTAATGTCACCGAGGTATGTTTCATTTCTAACCTCGCTGCATTTCCACCCCACCTTTAGTCTTCTTCCACACAGGGAGGAGTGCACACACCTCAAATCTCTGGATCAAAATTCACTATTTTTTTCACACTTTCTTTTAAGTTTATGCTTTAATCTCTGTGTCGTACTTTGTTATTGCTCAAAATTCACTATTTTTTTCATCCTTACTTTTAAGTTTATGCTTTAATCTCTGTGCCGCACTTTGTTACTATTTGTAGGGATGGCATTGGCATTTCATGACTTTGGGAGGCCATTTATCATAATAAATAAGTAGAGGTAGAAGACCCAAATGAGAGGCTTAGATGTTCAAAATGTCTAACATTGTGGTCACCAAGGCTGCCATGAGAATACTACACATCTCACTGGACTCCAATGGAATAAAAATGATGCTCTAGAATCCCTAGTGTGATGTCATCATCAGTAAGCTCCTATTCCTCTTATTCATTCTTTATTTCTCGATCAGTGAAACCGCCCTTAGAGTATGAAAATTAGTAGAATTTACTTTAAAACTTGTATGATTCATAACTAAGAATTACTTAAATTTTCTGTAAAGACTCAAATAAGCTAATACTATGTGATCTACTCACTCTTTCTCACAAACCCTGAGGCCCACTCAGCTAGATGCACTACATATGTCGATGTCTGCCTACTAAAGCTCTTAAAATTGGTGAATGCATTTAGAAGTCGTTTGGATCATTGGACATCTAATGTGCATTAAGGGCATTTCAACCCCTAGATTTGTATGTGCCATATTCCATCATGTTGGTTCCATTTATAGGTGCATGTCAGTTTTAGTTGTGGGTAGATCTTGACACAATCTTTTTGGTTAGATTTCATGTATGTAACTTATGTGCACTTTGAGGATGTGGTACTTTAGTTTACCACCCAAATTCACACAAAAACTGAACCCAAATACACAAATTTACGAAGTAATTGAATTGAATAATTCACACAAAAACTGAACCCAAATTCACACAAATTTATGAAGTAACCAAACTGAATAATTCACACAAACTTTGAACCCAAATTCAAACAAATTTAGGAAGTAACTAAACTAAATTGTTTCTATTATTAAATATTTACTATTGAATTGTTTATGTTATTAATTATTTACTATTGTCGAGCATGAAATTATAGATTTATGCAACCTAAATGCACATAACCATTCCATTATTCATGAATCCATAAATCAGAAATGCAACGAACACAAGTAGTTAGAGAGGCAACCTAAAAATTAATCCAGCCATGAAATAAACCATGAAAAATTAGTAATAATTCAATACAATTCATATATACATTTAGGAATACTTATCTATCTCCAATGGTTCAACAATTAGTTGCAGAAGAGGGAAGTAAGATCACAACCATTTTTTTTTTCAAACTTGATTAGGGATTCTTGGAGCTCTGCGACCCTAATGACCCTGTGACCATGAGGTAGGCAGCACAGAATACCTTGAAAACAAGTGAACAGGCATGGAAAGAAGTGAACAGGCGGCTCAGAAATGATAGAGGAGACTAGGAGGGGAGAGATCCCCTCCTACAAGGATGTGATAGAGGGAGAAGGAACAATCAATAGCAAAGTGGGGGCTGAACAAAGGACATTGGGACCAGTCCTAGGAGCACACTAGCAAGCAGGAAGTAAAGGAATATGTTTGCCTGTGTAGTGGAGAAAATGAGGTTTGTCATTCCGATGAACAAAATGGAAAGGTACAGAAGCTATATGAAGGACCATGCATTGATCTGCAAGTTCATTGGCATATGGCCCTCAGAAAAATAATTGACAAGATGGATCCAGCAGAATTGGCAGTCATGCAGCCACATTGAACTGAAGCTGGGTGCACACGGATTCTTTACGATAATCTTCTCAAACTTGCAAGACAAAGGGAGATTTTTTGAAAACATACCATATTTTCATAACATTGCAAGCTTATTTATGAGGTATTGGGAGGAATGCTACAACCCAGACAAAGAAAAATTCCTAGCAGCACCTATATGGGTTAGACTGTTTGGACTACCTATGGATTTCTGGGACCTAGAGATTCTTGAAGGAATAGGGAACACCATAGGCAATTTCGTAAAGATAGTAGAACCAACTAAAAGGGGAAGATATACCTCGTATGCAAGAATCTGTGTGTACATGAACATTGAAAACCATATACCAGGTGCAGTTCAACTATAATATCATGAGGAGGTCTGGAAGCAGTCGTTGGACTACGAACATATACCTTTTAGATGCAGAAAATGTCATGAATATGGACACCGTTTCAAGGAATGCCACTTAAATGCAGAGGAAGAGGAGAGAAAGACCAAGCAACAAAGGAAAACCACTGAATATGATGAGGGGTTTCAAGAAGTAAAACTCAAGAAACAACCCATTAAAGAAATCCAGAAGGATGGCAGGAAAGAACAACAAACCAAGAAAAAAGAGACAAATAGGTATGAAATACTACAAACAGAAGAAGGGGAGGGAGAAACCCAAAAGATGGAGTACCAAGAAGAGACAGATCAGGAAGGTGGGGGGGAAATGAAGACGCCAACAACAATAAGCAGAAAACTCAAGAAGAAACGAAAGTAAAGAGGAATCAAGAAAAGGAGGGATACCAGGAGTATGAAGTAATGGAAATAGATATAAATATAGGGGATGACCCAGCCACAGAAAAGGAAATTCTAAAAAATCTACTGGATAAGTGGAAAAACCTAGATGAGCAGTTTATCTGAGAAGAAGACAAAAAACTATACAAAGACATCTTCGAAAAATACAAAGAAAAAAAGGAGAGTGGAAAAATAGGGATGAATGAATAGCTTGGAACACAACATGATAATATACAGGAACATCAAAACAAAGGAAAGGGGAGAAAAAACGAGGATGGAAGAACCTACAAGAATCCATTCAAATAATGGGAGAAATGTTAGTCAACATAGGAAGAGTAGTTCCGCTTTCAATAGTCTTCCATCAAACAACCCAACTGTCTCAATGCTTATTACATCATGGAATATAAGAGGGCTTAACAGCAAGGGTAAGAAAAGGTATCTGGCTAAGAGGATCAAAAAAGAAAAACCTTAGATCATACTGCTTCAAGAAACAAAAATAACGAGAGCAAAAATGGAGGAAATTCTTACAAAAATTAAGCCTTATTATGAAAGCATGATAGTAGATCCAAAAGGGAGTGTAGGGGGTATAACAATACTGTGGAATCCAATAGAAGTAATGGTTGACCTATGGATAGGAATGAGAAGGATTCTATCAGAGAGATTTAGAATGGTAGGACATAAATACTGGTTCCTTGTATCAGCAGTGTATGGGCCTCACATACCGCTTGAGAGAGAGGCCTTCCTAACAAAGTTGCATTGAATGGGCAACCTGCGAACAGAGAAACTCTAGGTGATAGTAGTGGATTTTAATATGATAACAACCACAATGGAAAAGAAAGGAGGAATGCAATAGGAGGATGGAGATATGGAGAGATTTAGGGAAACTCAGACAGTCCTCCAATTGATTGATATAAATACTCTCAATGGAAAATACACATGGAATAATAGAAGAGGAGGCAACAGGTAGATAGCCTCTAGATTGGACAGGTTCTTAGCCACAAAACACTTCCTTGGGAAAGATATTTTCTATGAAGCAATTATCTTACCATGCCAAGGATTAGATCAATGGCCAATAAAACTTGACACAAACCTTTTAGTTTTGAAGCCTTCTGGATAAGAGATCTAACACTCATAGAAAAGATGGAAACCTAGTGGAAGAATAGTGAAGTAGAAATTCAAGGTAAGAATAAAATGCACACACTCCAATTGAGACTCAAGGAGCTGAAAAGCAAACTTAAGACTTGGAACAAAGAAGAATTTGACAACATCCATAAAGACAAGGAACAACTCCAAATAGCAATGAAAAGGATACAACAAAAAATATTAGAAGAAGGAAGAACAGAGGAGCTTGTGCAGGAAGAAGGAGAGGTGCTAATTATACTGGAGGAAAGAAGAAAGTAGGAGGAAATCCTACGGTGACAAAAGTCAAGAGTTGAATGGTTAAAAGAGGGAGAACAGAATACAAAATTCTTCCATAGAGCGATGTGGCAACACGGGCAACAGAACTGAATTTTCTCCCTCAAAAATAAACAAGGTAACAAGGTATTCCAGAAAGAGGAAATGGAAAATCTCCTAATCCAACGCTTCAACGGCATACTGATAGAGCCGCAAAGTAACAGAGCAGAGGAGATAGCAAAGATAAGACAATATATCCCAGAAAAGGTAAACAGGGATCAAAACTTGGCTCTTCTAAGGGTAATTACTAAGAAGGAGGTTGAGGAAGTAGTCAAGTCAATGGCTAAAAATAAAGCCCCTGGCCCAGATGGCTTTACAGAAGAATTCTTTCAAGCAACTTGGAGTTTCATGAAAAAAGATATTGTTAACGTAGTAGAAGAATCAATAAGCCATAAAATAATGCACCCCACATGGAATGCTACCTTTCTAGCATTAATACCAAAAGTAGATCAAGTTGAAGAATCCCATAGCTTTAGACCAATAGCTCTTTGCAATGTAATCTATAAAATTCTAGCCACCATAATGGTAAAAATATTACAACCTCTACTCCCAGAATTGATAGAAAAAGAACAAACAGGGTTTGTGAAAGGGAGACAGATTGTGGATGGGATTGTAGTTGCGCAAGAGGTGATCTACTCCCTAAAGAAAATGGGAAATAAAGGAATGATGGTTAAACTTGACTTAGCTAAGGCCTATGATAAACTCAGCTGGCAATATCTACAAGAAATCCTACAAGCCTACGGATTTGATGATAGATGGATAGCATGGATAATGTCCATGATATCCACACCAAATATCTCAATCCTACTTAACGGGACCCCTACTGACACCTTTAAGCCTTTCCATGGCCTAAGACAGGGAGACCCTCTCTCACCGTTCCTATTCATTTTTGCAGCAGATGGATTAGGTCATTTACTAAATGCCAGAGTAAGCATAGGAGAATTCAAAGGGCTAAGATTATGGGGGGATTACTTAACTATTACACATCAACAATTTGTGGATGATGTAACGATGTATAGCCAAGAAAACCTCAAGGAAGCTAAAAAACTAGGGGAGATCCTATCAAAATTTACAAAAGCTTCAGGAACAGAGGTGAATAAAGAGAAAAATGAAATCTTCTTCTTGAACATGCCAAGAGTGAGCAATCCTTCCTAACAAGAACAATGGGGTTCAAAATTGGGTAGTTTCCAACAAAATACTTAGGAGTACAACTAAGTGATCAGAAGTACAGAGTAGCGAATTGGCAAGGTTTGATAAGGAAAATTCAAAAAAGAATGGACAATTGGACGTTCATAACGCTCAATACACCGAGCCACCTCATACTCCCGAAATCAATCCTTCAAGCTATGCCAATCTATCAGATGGCCAGTCAAGCAATCCCTAAAACCATATGCCAAAAAATGGTGCAAATCTTCAAAAATTTTCTGTGGCAAGGGGCAAACAAATCAAAAAAATGGGCTCTATTTTCATGGACTTGGTTAAGTAGGTCAGTTTCAGAGGGAGGTCTAGGACAAAGAGACCCTTATATTTAAACCAAGTCATGGGGGAAAAATTATGGTGGAGATGGATTCAAGGCAGGAATGACCTATAGAAAATGTTGTGAACATTGTTAGAAAGGAAAGGCTCAACGATTTGGAACCTAGCAAGTATGAATAGAGATTTGATAAGAGACAATAGCTTCTAGTAAATTTGTGAGGGAGACAAAGCAGATTTTTGGTAGGAAGCATGGCAATAAAGAGGAACCCTAATTCAAGAACTCCAGCTACACGAAATCCAATAGTACACAACCCAAATAGTGGAAGACGCAATAAGAAACTATTGGGTAGTTGAACAAAACAGTTATTGGAGAAAATGGAAGATGAAGAGTGACTAGCCAGAAGCCCCAGAAACTGATCAATGGGCAACCTACGAAAAAAAATTGGCAACCAGGAAAATAGCTATTAAAGAAGGACCAGATATAATAAGATGGGGCAAATGCATAAAAGGTATGTTCACAATTTCAGAACGCTACAATATGAAAACAGGAGGAGCTGGAAATGTAGACACAAAAAAATTCAAAAGAAATGGGCAGTTAAAAACCTGGCCAAAAGTGGCATTTTTTACTTGGACAGTGCTACATGGGTGAGCCTTGAATTGGGATCAATTAAGAAGGAAAGTGATGTATGAGCCTTCATGATGCGCGTTATGCCAAAATCAAGAAGAAACTATGGAGCACATTGTAAATTCCTGCAGTGTAAGTAATAACCTATGGAAAAATCACCAATAACTTTTTGAGATTACAGAAAGAAATCTAGGGAGCATTAAAATAAAAATAGAGCAGTGGAGCAACAAGCCATACCGCAACATAATCCTAAACCATGCTTGGAACCTATCAATCGGGTTTCTCCTATGGAACCTTTGGAAAGCACGAAACATGGTAATATTCAGTGAAGAAAAAAAATACAAAGGAGAAATCTGGAACCAAATTATGAAAAACATAACAGAAACAATCATCTTGGGAAACTGGAAGATGGAAGGAACGGAAATTAGCATCATGAACCTACTGGAAATTAAAGAAAAAAGCTCAAGCAACATAGGGAAGGAACATGATGCAAGTAAGGTAAGAGCCGAAGAAAGATAAAGGAACCCTCTCCAAGGATTCATAAAACTAAACTTCGATGGGGTAGCCAAAGGCAACCTAGGGGAGGTAGGTATTGGAGGTTTATTCAAAGATGAGGAAGGAAAGATCAAATGAGCATATGCAATGGACTACATCATTGCCACAAACAATGAACTGGAATACCACACACTAAACAGGGGATTGGAGATAGTGATACAAGAAGGGTACCAAAGACTGCAGATAGAAGGTGACTCCATGCTGGTCATAGAAACCATAAAACAACTATAGTAGGGAATACCAGCAGAAAAACTAAGAAAAAGCTAGAGTATGGCATGGGCAATAATAGATGTTGAAAAGCAACTTTAGTGGCTAGCATACACCATCTCGTCCCATGTGAAAAGGAAAGGAAATGCCCCAACGGACCTCCTTGCGAACTGGGGATGTCGAAATAGAGAGCAACAGTTAGACGCGAGAGAAGCAGAGCTTAGCCAGAATGAGGAAATGAACCAAATGATACAGGAAGTTGAAGCAGATAGGTGACATCTAGAGAATTTTGGTGACGCTGATGGGAGGGTAGAAGGACGAGGGCAGGTGCAGGCAGGTCAGCACAGATCACCCACGGAACAAAAAAAGGATGGAAGAAAGGATAGAGAAGACATGGATGACAGAAGATGGAAGAGAAAGGACTGACCCAAGAAGCGCGGGGGCAGAGATGGAAAGGGGTGGGAGAAGGGAGAATAGGACAGCAGGACCGAGAAGGGACAACAAGGGAAAGCCAGATGGCAATGCGGAGTTAACAAATGGATGACAAGAGTAGCCGAGAGAAGAAAAACATTAATGAAGCACTAAGGACAAGACATTTGGGCAGCATACCAAGGAAAGTGGGCTGAAAAGAGAGCCAAGGATGCACGGAAACGGGGAAAATTGGAGGTAACGTTAAGACATGGGAATATTAAAAGAGTAAAGTATGAAGGAAACCATGCATTTTGCATGTGGTTGCAGAAGAAGGAAGTTGGCGAGCGAGAAAGCATCGACTGCAAACAATAGTTGTAGAAGATAGAACAGTGCAACCAGGTTGACGGGTATGTTAAATTTCCTCCCCCACACTTAGAAAAAAGATTTATCATGAAGTATAGAGTAGGCATGAAGGTAGATAGGGATGATCTTCATCATCTTAGATTCAGTTACAGAGCTAGGGTAGTTCGAGATAGGGAAGAACCCTAGGAATCCATGGCTGGGAAGGGCGGGTATAAAAGTAAGGAGAAGAGAAGAAAGGAAATGAAGGACCCATCCACCCATGTCCCCAGTAACAGATATGGAGACCCAGGTATCTCAAACCCTAAGCCTCTGCCTACTGAGGTGCACCCTGCCAGGAGGGAAAGGAAAACCTAGAAAAATCAAGAGTGGAAACAGGAGAATCTCATAGGAAACAAAGAATCTGAAGAAAATCAGGGGGGGGGCTTTGGACTAGAGGAATCCAAACTAGGGATAGGGATAGGCAAGCCTAGGAGAGATAGGAGTGGCCTTGAAAGAAAGGTGGATCTCCTATCCCAGGAAAAGTACGCTAACTCTCATATTGCAACTCTAAGTGGTGGAAGCTCGGAGCCTGAAAGCACTAGATAGGCCTTAACTCTACATAATCAAGACAATCACACCACAAGAGGACCTATGTTGAGGGGTGGCAGCACTACTCTACTCAATTATATCACCCCAACGACTATAACTGACATCTGTTTTTATAATGTGCTAGGTCTAACAAATGGTAAGAGGGCAACTACAACCCAGTTAGAGCATTCTAAGGATAAGAGCACCAGGATGATGACAAGCAAAAAAATGGCACCCAGGTGTAGGAAGAGAAATGTAAAACAAGAAGAAGGAACAAGCAGCACAGGACAGAAAAAAGGAAGGAAATTGAACGGTGAGCAGATAAAGAAACTAATCGACGCTTACATGAAGGTAAATCCACAAGAAGTATGGGACCCCATTTAGGGTTGGGAACGAGACCTGAGAAAAAATATAAGAGGCAGAGACCTCCCTATGCATGAGTGGGAAGAAATGTTACAGGACCCATGTACAACAAATGGTTGACAATCTCTTTATCATAGGACTCTGCAACATTACTTGATAATGAAACATATTGTTGCTCGAGGCATGACCCTGCATCAGGAACATATGGAAGGGGGAAGTGCTGAATAGGCAGGAGAGAAACAAGGAACCAGAACTTGGACAAGGGGAAATTATGAAAGAATTGGTGACCATTCAGATACAAACCTACAGGAACAATCTTGCCTTGGGCAGAATTGAGCAGACTCTGTCAGAAATTAAGTGGAAAATGTTCCAGCAGGGACGAGAGCTCCCTTTCCTAGGGGTGAAGCCACAAAATTCTGGCAGGAAGATGCTAAGCTTGAAGGAGAAGGAAACATTTTAGATAGCCTCCTCAAATGAGGAGTAGGTTAATTATCTTTAGTTTTTGAATGTTTTAGTTTAAAAAGGCAAAGATAGGAATTTAGGAAATGGATAGTAAAGACAAGATGATACGGATGAACTTATTTAAATTTTGGAGTGGATATTATGCTGATCGATGGTCACCTAGTTTCCTTCGGGCAGGTAACTAATCGAAGGTTTTGAATGTAAATTTTGAAAAAAGTTAATATAGAAAGTATTACCTTGTTTACAAAAAAAAAAGATCACAACCATATAATTGAATATCAATCAGAGTTCATATTTTACTCGATCACTCACTTCATCATTGACATTATCACTATTTCACTTGATCACATGATCCATTGTTAGTAAGATATTTGTTTGACAATAGAGCACACTTAAGGGTATGCAGGCGTATTGTCTTACTGTCCATAAGAATCCCTGAAATATAATTTCTTCATGAGTATAATTGATAGCCTTTACTATATTGCAGCTAAGCAGTTGTTAAATTGAAGATTAATTTTTGCAAAGGATAGTGAGTAATTTCACTTCCTTTTTTTTATAAATCTTCCTCCCAGACTTGTTGTTCCTAGACAATAGGTACAGACAAAACAACATGATGATCTTCTTGTCTTCACTTTATTATTTTTCAAGTCTATGCTTCGAACAATACATAATAGACCTTTTGACGATACAAAAAAAACACTTAATACTTGGTGAATAATCTGAATACGTGCCTTGGTGTTGCTATGCACAAATTTATGGAAAAGAACAAGAAAGTGAAAGAGAGATGGAAAATTGGTTAGAACATAGATTTGCTACTGATCACTATATCCATAAGTAATGATACCAAAGTGTTAGTAGATAATATTTCCTTCAAATAATCATCCTAATATGTCTCGGTTTATTTTTGTTTTATTCCATCTTCCGTGGCGCTGATTTGTTATGTGGAAAAAAAATTCTCATGAAGGGTGCTAAATTAACAAACCAACTTCATAGGGCTCCAATTGAAGTTCTTATGTCCAACTTCTAATTTCTATTCTTTAAGCTCTCTCGCAATGGTATGTATATATAGATATAGATATATATATTGATGGGCCTTTCCGGACTATCTATATAAACAACTAATCTTTCACTAGATAGACAACAGAGTTAGTAGCTTGAAGTTTTCTATCACATTTTTATTTTAAAAGAGAGTCCTTGAGTTCTTCTCTTAGGGTTCCTCCTAGGCTTCCTTTTTTCCCTTCATGTTCACTTCCATCATTTACTTTGACTATAATTTTTCTCAGCTAGGCTGTTTCGATGGTTTTAGTGTTGTACTAATTGTTCTAAATATCTCCGTAATTTTTGCATTTATTCAATATATGCTTCTCCAATTCACGTCCACTCCTCCACATACCATGTTTTTTCTCTTTTCACAAATGGCTTCTGGACATCATATTGCCAGTTCTCAATCTGGAGCTACTTCTCTCCCTTGAATCTCCTTTGTTGGATCTGCAACAAAGGAGGGAGAAAAAAGAATCTTTGGTTGATTTGCCTCACTACAGGTTTTTCCTGCTTTAATACCAATTGATGGGTGCTGGAAAACAAGAAGCATGTAGATAATAAATAAAATTTACTACCCATCTCAGTGGATGGTGTCAATCACAATTAATGTATTTCACTAAACATCGGCCAAAAAATTCCACATAATGATTTTATCATTAAAATTGTATTATAACACTCAAGTAAATTAGTGAAATAATAGTGATGCTACTCAATTACATTCAATTTGCAACAAAAAATTGATCCTCATGCACGGGATTGAGAAAGGAGAAATAAAAATAAATACTATGTTTCTCACATAATAATGGGTTTCACGGTTTCTTGTTTAGGCATAGATTCCATGTTAGCTCTCTTTCTAGGAGTTTACCCTTCTTACTACCCAATGTTTATTCCTTAACAATCTCCTTCTTTGTCAGTGAAGTGATCTTCCTCAATTGCCCAATGATATGCCTCAACTGATCCAAGGATCTTCTTGCCCAATGATTGTGCTCAATTGCAATTGTAGAGAATACAGAGGCCCTCTATAGTCACATCATCAGACGTGAGTACCAAATACATGACATTGCCATTCTCCAGCAGATCTTTGAAAGTAATTTCCCCTTCCACCAGAGCTATAATTTAGCTCTACTTTAGAGATATGTTGAGGGAATAACCAACATCCAACTTCTGCTTTCCTAGCCTTGTATTTTCCATGGCGATGACCTTGTTGAACTGACCACGGTATGTCTAAGTGGTTTTACACCAGCTGTACAAAGAGGGCTCTAGGGTCTTCCTGGCTTCCAAGTACTAAACAAAATCTGCCACAATGGAATGCTAAGCAGGCCTGAATCTGCCATACCAAATCAGATGAACATCCACAGTAGGACTACTGGTGAGTAGGGGACCATTATGATAAGTTAAAACAAGGGGTTGCTATTCAACCAATATGGAGGAACACAAATCAATCAAAAGAAAAAAACATACAATAAAATTAAGCTTTCCCATTACCAAAATCAGAGAAACCCTACAAACCCTAGCATTGTTGGGTTTTGCCTGACAAACAAGAAATGCCTAAATTTTTTTATCCCTCCTTTGTTGGATTTGCCTCACTGCAGGTTATTCCTGCTTTAATACTAATCGATGGGTGCTCGAAAACAAAAAAGATGCACAAATGCATATTAATCTGTTGTAGGTAGATAAGAAATAAAATTTATTACCCATCTCAGTGGATGGTGTCAATCACAATCAATGTACATCACTAAGTAGAAGCCAAAAAATTCAACCTGAGGAATTTATCATTGAACTTTTATTATAACATTCAAGTAAATCGGTGAAATAACAATGATGCTACTCAATTACATTCACTCTGTAGCATAAGTTGATCCTCAAGCATGAGATTAAGAAAAGATGAATAAAAATAAATAGTCTATTTCTCACACAGCAATGGGTTGCACAGTTTTTTGTTTAGGCACAGATTCCATGCTAGTTCTCTTTCCAGGAATTTACCCTTCTTGCTGCTCAGTGACTATTCCTTAACAATCTCCTTCATTTTTAGTGGAGTGATCTTCCTCAATTGCTTGGTGATATGACTCAACTGCTCCAAGGATCTTCTTTCCCAATTATTGTGTTGAATTTCATTTGTGGAAGTCGGTGCCTTCTTCTTGAGAGAGTCTGTTGCTTCTCTTAATTTGTTTTCCTCAACGAATTCTTCCACTTGAGCCGAGTGATTTCTAGTCTATGTTAAAATTTCTTTCTCAATGATCTCCTCCTTTGCAATGAATGTCTTAATTATTGATGGAGTTGATTTTTGTTTCATCATTCAACAAGATGTTTCTGGAAACAACAATATCCATGATGCCATGCCATCACACCCTACTATATTTCTACTAATTCAATATCTTTTTGTTTTTGTCTAATTTCTCTAGTAGCAATAATCTGTCATCTCAAATCCTCTTGTTTTTATTGTGGTTCCAGTGTAATGGGTGAATAAACTAAGTACACTGTATCTTTCCTTTCCTACCAGTTATTTTTAGAAATGTCATGTTTAAAGTGCGAGTCAGTGAAACTAAGAGTGATCTCCTATGGGCTCATGTAAGTCTCACAAGCACAAATTGATGATTAAGCATGAACGAGATGCTGGACTTTAAACACGTTTTTGGTGATGAAATAACACTAATGGACTGGGGATGCTCCCACATCACTCATTTCAATGTCCAACAAATAGCCTTTGTTTGAAAATATATGTTGAAGTTGCAATTTATTTATCATGTGGCACCATTTGGTGTAGTTATAACAGATTGAGTAGACAAGTAGATGAATAGATTCAATAGAGAAGTGGATCCAAGCTTAAGATTCCAATGATAGTTTTCTTGATTTCAATTATAGGAATTGGATTTGCAACATGCCCCTGATGTTTTTAACTACTTTCAACTTTTCCATTTGACAACATGTTTATGCCCTTGTTTGAATGCTAGAATTTAGTTATTTTCCCAATAACTATTTGGAGTAGTTTATGTTCTATTTGTAGCAGTAATCTTTATTTATCAGGGTTCTTTGAGTTTATAGGTTCATGTTTAAAGACATATACATTTGAGTTCCCTTGGGTCTAGTTCATTTTATTTCATCCTTTTATTCTATCAATCATTATGTTTGTTGGTGATTTACCTTTTGGTGATATCAGTTTCCAGCTACAACACCTTGTTGGATTTCTTAAAGATATTTCCTTGCCTTTATCTTACTATCTTTCTTGTGAAGCATGATTATTTATTTTCATACGCAGGGTTGAAGTTTAAGCAGTTAGTTTTGCATTTGAAGGACTGTTTTCTTATATGATTTGGTTCTATTTGGCATGTATATGAACCTTCAGAAGAAGAAGTGATGAGATTTCTTGATCCCTATGTAAATATAGTTTCCTTATATTGTAATGAGGCTGGTGATGGTGATATTTTATTATTGTGTAATCACTATGATTCAACATATCATACATATTGTGTTGGCCTTGGAAGGGCTATCCCTGAAGGAGATTGGTATTGTCAAGGCTATCAAACATCTATGCCTCGACAGTTCAGCACACATGATGAAGATGTTGAGGATTTTGTTCTTGATTTTGACAATGGGAATGAAGCTTAGGAATCAGAGGATTTGTGGAAGATGCTCCAGTTGGGATGATTGTAGAAAGAATAAACTTAGAGCTCAATTTATCACAACCTTCTTCTTTTTCTGCTTCTCTTGCAGAGACAAGGCCAATTCATGTATTAACAATTCACAAAAGGATTTTGCGATGAAGCACTCCAAATCCATCTCCTAGATTTCCAGATGCAACAAGGGCTTCACTTAGGCAAACTAAAGTATCTGGGTCTACATCCCAAGTATCCATTGTATAAAAAAAAAACTCTCTTAGGTTAGCACATAGTTTAGGAGTGTGTACAGGCTTTACATGACAATTGGTCTGCACTAGGAAGAGGCTTTTAGCAGTTTTCACCTAGCTCTTCCTTTGACATATTTGGGGCCAGAGATGGGATCGATGTAATTTTACAACGCACACCCAACAACAGGTCGCTTCTCTTTTGTGAATCAGCTCAGAGAAGTAATTTAGCCCCTGTTTTAGAGATGGAAAATTATATAGTTAAATCTGATGTTGATCAGGTGTGGGAAATGATGTAACATACTCTGGCATCAAGAGAAGATAATATAGGTCCAGATAATTCTCATAAAGATGGAAGACATTGGCAGTGATCATTTTCTCGTCATAAAAATGATTTATAAGAATTCATGGGCAATGCAAGGTCAATTGTTGTGAGTGGAAGCATCTTAACTACTCATGTATGATCAAGAACTAGATATAGTCAAGATAGACACATTCTCGCAACTACTAACTATTTTGAAAATCTAGAAAGGATAACAGAGGAGATCTCATGTAGAGATATTGGAAATAATAGGCTGCTAGCACCTAGTGTTTCTAATGAGATATTGGGTATAATATTATCTAAAAGAAGTAATATTTTACATCATCAACTAAACAATGGCAGTTCATTTAGTAAACCTCATGAAAATGGAGTTTGCAAAGTTGAAGGTGCAAAGGAGAAGGTGATCTCCATGGTAAAATCTCACATGAAGCACACATGCACAAGGGAACATAGGTAAAAGCATATGTATTTTTCCTTCTTTTATGGTTTGTCTCTATAGAGTTGATTTTACTGGGTGTACACTGTATGCGTCTCAAAATTTCTCTTTAGGAACTCCTATTTTTATTCTTTCCATGAAAAACTCTCGAGGGAATCCCAATGGATGTTCCCCACATTCATGGAAGGCATCCCTGGTAAACCCATTGGGATTAACTAATGCAACCTTGGGATACATGTTGTAGATTATAGTTTTCTTATGAGTGTGTAGCAATGATGAAAGAAGTGCATCAATTTTGTGCATCTTGTGGTTGTTATATGCAAGCATGCTTGTTTAGTGTTTCCCAAACATAGATAGAGCCATATTAGGTATGCTTTTATAGTTTGACTTAGATGCTCACTTTTATTAATTTAGGTGTTGTTCTTAGTTCTGTTTTATGCACAGATTTATCTTTAAGAAAAGTTCACAGTAGAGAAGGATTCTATATTTTGAGTAGGGGACACACTTCTAGGTAGGAGGTACTCTATTCTAGGAAGCGTTTTCCATGCAGGTTAGGTGCTTTATCTAAGAATCCCAAGAGTGGCACTATTGTAGTGGTGTGATAGAAACCCCTTACTGCCCACCCGTTACATGACAAACTGACCACTGTTGACCCCCGTACCCACCAAACCTGATTTTTCACGCATAAAAACCAAAAAGCCCCAAATCATTTGTTTTTTTTTTTAATTTCAATGGTAAACCTCTACACACATCCACGTCATCTACAAGCATTTGAAGCCGTCAACCCACATCTAGTTGCACTCCAAAGACGGCACAGACCACCCAGACAACCTTGCAGCGTACACAGAGCCCTTTTTTACCATTTGCAGTCGCCAACCACCCTGTTCAGAGCCAGTTTACCTCAATTCCAGGTATTTAAGCTGCCATTCACTGAGAAACCCTATCAATTTCAAAACTAGTTATTGAGTTTTCTTAGTTAGGATAAAATTAATCAAAGAAACTCAAGGACTTAAACCCAGTCTGTGTTGAACACCATTGCCCTAAAAACACTGTAAATTGCCTCCGCCATTCTCAAATCCACAAGAACTAAGAATGGCTACCCCAATTGCCATGGATGTGAGACCCATCGCTACACCCCATTTAGATCTGGACCACCTCCCCCTGGCTAATAGGGATTTCCAGATAAAGGACACCTATATCCATGAATCACCACTCAAAGTATACTGCCAAAGTAGGGATAGATACTTGGACCAAGTTGATCAAATTGGACCGTGGGAGTCCAATTTACCTAAGTACCATTTCCCTAGAGTTCACATTTTCCTAGAAATTTTAAACTGCTATCATGCTAATCACATTCCTAGTCAAAGAGAAATCATGTTCCCAAACCAGACTATACTTTCCACCATCACTACTGAGTCTATAAATGAGATGCTACAACTCCAGCCTGGCCAAAACCTAACTTGCCACTCCATTAGAGACCTATTGGACTTATATCCCCAACTTAGCCCTACAAGAATGGCCCAAATAATTCAAACCTTCATCGTAGAAGAGAAGTGTACCCCCAAAGACCCCCCTCCATATGTAGCAACATTATTTTCTCCTTGGGCCAGAAGTATTGTGGATATGATATCTAGTGTCTTGGGTTATAACACCAATGAATATATTGATGAGATTATTTTAGCCTTCATGTCCATATACACTCCAGGACAGCCTCCTCCTATCATATATGACTATGTTCAGTTCATAGCTGACAAGATGCATGAACAGTTCCTCAGAATGAGTAATGAGGGAGTCTTCAAATACTCCTCAGTCTTATATCACCTTTTCCTATATTACCAATCAGACAAATTTCCACTTATCTTGTAAAAATTAGGCACCAAGGGCCAACCAAGATCAGTTATCTTTTGGACCCCATTGATTCATCAACATCCCTCCCCCTATTCATTTAATGAATTCATATATTCTTTTGTCCACCCTGTGATGACCATGTTCAGTGGAACCCCTCCACCAAGAATTAGTCTTGAGATTAGGAGAGTCCTTCATCTAAACATCAAGCATCAGGTGGGAGATTGATACTTGTACCAAAACCACACTGAAATTAGGATTTATGGTGGTGAGCTGGCCCCATACAAACTACCTAAATACCTCCCAATGAGGTTATTTTCCCTGGAGTACTATAGGAAAATAATAAATTGAGATGAGGTAAACTTTGTTAAAGCCAAAAAGAAAGCCTGGCTCAAGATCAAAGACTAATTGGGTTCTTTCATTTGTAATAGCAGAGAGGTTGGAAAGGAGGAAGACCTGATCCTCCAGAGGCTAAGGTTAAAACAGAGCTTCATATGGAGATATGATCCCTTGGATTTAATCTACAAAAGAGAGCAGAAAAATAAGATGGCTCCCTATATCCATCACCACATCCCTGAGATAGAAAAGTATGCCAACCAATTGCAATGGGTGGAAAACACTTTAGAGGACAGGGATAATACTAAATTCGTTGTGGAAAACACATTAATAGATCTGGAAAAACAGCTTGATGAGGATTCTTTCCTACAAGTGCCAGAATAGTTAGATAGGCCAGAACAATCAGATAGGCCAGATTAGTCAACCATGACAGAACCATCGAAAGAACTAGAAACTACTTCAAGTGCCCATCCAGTCATGCAAACTCCTCAAAATGAGGAGAGGTTCCAAAAAATAAACAGAGAAGGGGCTTCCATTTTAAGAATGCCTACTTCTGATGTACATCAAGAGTCAAACAAAAGGAAAAAGCCGAATCCAGCCTCTGAGCAGGAGTTCATTGATGACTCAGCTGAGGTCACCAACACAAAGGTTGAAAGAAGCAAGCCCAACACTCCATCTGGGAGTATGTAGGAGCCTTCTACATCACAGACTTAGATGTTGATGAGGCAGAAAAGTGTTGAGGTATCCTCCTTTAGGATGCCTGCAGATAAAGATCAATATATTAAGGAGAAATACAAAGAAATAAAGGCTAGGAATGAGAGGCTTAAGGCCCAAACATATGCACAGTATTTGAAAATGACCCCCACCAATCAAACAAGGCTATTTTCAGCATTTAATATCAAAGAGGGGAAATGCAAGTGACATTTATCAAGCCAACCACTTAGCAGCCAAGAGCAGCATCAGATTTCAGAAAGGTGGACTTTGAAGTACTCGTAAGGGATATTCATCCCATTGACCAGATTAAACTGCACAAGCAAACATGATTGATGATTTACTCTACATTAACAAGGAAGGCCATTGCTGCTCACCAACTACAAAACTCCCTAAACAATATATCAACACAATTCTAGTTGGAGAAGGCCTCCTCATAGGCCAAGGATAATATAATTAAGTCCTTAGAGGACTTAGTGGCTGAATTGGGACACAATCCCAAAGATGTAAAAGCTACTGAGTAACTGATTAAAAAGAAAAATGATGATATTGTTGCACTTAAATAAGCAGCTAAAGATACCCCAGTTGCATCACCCATAGACATAGGAAGTCCTAGAAATAGAGCGAGGACATGAAGAGCTCATGGACTTGGTCCTAAAGCTAAATGATGAAATCAAGGAGATAGAGAAGGAGTTGGACACTTTAATTCAGTCGAAGCAAAGTGACTTGGCCACAACTTCTAGAACTGTCATCCCCACAATATCTACAGTAGTTCCTTCCACACTGGAAGAAACATTGACACCCACAGCTCCACCTGCCACAGCATTGCCAGTAACAATAGAACCTACAAAGTAATAGGAACACACGGAGAGAAAGCAACAGAGTTAGTAAAATCCACGGAAGAGATGTCTATCTAGGCTACAAAGATGAAAAGATTAAAAGAAAAGGTGTCAAGTCTCAAAATTGACTGCAAACTTTCCCAACTCCAATAGAAAGAAGAAACACAGAAGGCCCAGAGAATGGGTGAAAGAACCAAAATCCTAGAGAAGGATTTAACACTACATAAACCTTTAGGACAAACCAAAGAAATCCTTTGGGCCAATATCATTGACTCTGTCAATGATATTTCGCCATCAATTCAAGTTATATTTGAGCAGACAAAATTAGTGAAGGTAGCTACTGAACCTATCCAAAAAGCAAGGGAAGAATTGGGGAATAAAACAGAGGATGCCAATCGACTGATCCACTTCTTAAACATCAAGAACAAATATGAGCTCCATGAGCTTAACATAGAAGATAGGACTGAGGCCATTCTAGAGATTAGGAAGGTTCTTTCCAAAAGAAACCTTATGCTTAACTTAGAAGAGAAGTGCCATAACATGCAAGTAGCCATTGATAGATTCATGGCTAAGTTTTAGATTTTGAGGGAGAAGGGTCTTCCCAATCCTATGATCATAAATGACAAGCTCATCCCTCAGCTGGACTATAGTGATAGACTAAGGAAGTTGGCCAAGGAACAAGCCAACTCTTCAGCTATTAAAGCTTTGCCAACAAGCAAAGTGTTATATGATACATTTTGATTTTTTTTTTCTTAGAGCATGAGGTCAAACATTTGTTCCTCACTAAACCAAATTTTGCAAAGTACATAGAGACAGATGAAATCTACAAAAGGATGATGAATATAAAACTTCCTTATGCATAATGGTGGCAAAATATGACATATTTACTGTAATAAATTTACATTAGAAAGTTATTGTACAGTAAATGAAGGAAACCGGTTAAAACAAGTAAAAGCAGAGAAGGAAGATCAAAGAGTATCAGTTGAAATATGAAAGTGAAGAATATTCCAATGTAGAAATGCTACAAATATCAGCCAGCTTAAAGATCCAATTTAACTGAAACATCTAGCAACACCAAAATAAAAGGGATAGCATGAAGTAGTTTAAACTTTGTCTCTATCTTCATGCAAGAAGATATTTTTTATTCCCTATATTAAGTCTCAAGTTGTTTTGAGATATTTTGTAAATATTTTTGTATAAATACTTCACATTTCGAAGTATGTACGCTGGACTCCAAGACATTTCTATAGACTTTTTCTCTCAAATCAAAGTTCTATTGTATCAATGACTAGATTGGCTTGCTGGATCAAGGAATAAAGATTAGATATTTTATAGGATTCTTGTGTAAAGAAAAATAGAGTTAAGTATTCTTCCATGTTCAATCTCATTTTTCCTTATGTTTTTTCCATAATCTTTTCTGTAAATTTCTAAAATCTGAATGTATAGCAAGGAATGATATTTTAGAAATTTCTTGAATGCACTCTATCTTGACTGCTTTACATTCTGAATGTTTTTCTCCTAATCTTTCTGAGTTAGGGAATTCTTAAATGCTCCTTAGCTTCTGTAGTTTCTCCCCTAATCTATAGCAAAGGATTTTTAATTTCCCTTTGTTCATGGTCACCCTCTATTCTTTATTCTGATCCAGGTCCAAGGATTCTTAAGTGTCCTTTCAGCTTGGTTAGAATCACTTCACCCATTAGGCCTAAAGATTTGCCTTTGCTTTGCTAGCCTGCCCTGTGAACCTTCCCTTTAATGATCTGGTCTAGTCATGCTATCCATTTGTTGACTCCATAGCCCAATGGCTTGAAGACGTAGCTATATTCATCTTCTCCTAGAATTCCACCACCCAAACTTCAATTCAAAACCAAAACCCCGTGAACACTAAGAACTAGCCTAAAATCCCTGAAAAACAAAGCTAAATTATATAGAGAGAGCCCTCTTTGGACTTAGGTTGGCTAGAGCCTAAGCCTAAATGATTGATTTTCGGTTACTTCGATCTTTTCTAAGTGATAAAAAATTCTACCGTCAGCTCTTCGCCTAATGAACGACCTAGAATGACTACGAAATTACAAAATTCTACAAGGAAATTTTACATCTATTTTTAGCTTTGGGGGCACTACCCCCGATCCCCCACTAGGGGGGCCTCCTAAATATCACTGCCACCCCCCCTGGACCCCCCTTGCAGCACAAATATTATTTGCGACATTGCCGCCAAATTACGAATTGGGGTCCAATGCGATGAGACCTTTGGATAAAGAAGATAATTAGGATCCACACCCAAATATCTCCCACTTGGAGACTGATTATAGCAACTTCACCACTGCTTCTTTTGTTGGACAATGAATCCACCTTGGATGTAGTTGTTTCTCATCTTCTTCATCATACTTGAAGACTAATTGAAACTGAGAAAAATGTCAGTTTCTCTCTCGTTACAACTTTTGTTAACATATCTGTAGGATTATGTCTAGTGCGTATGTTTTCTAGGTTCAATTGTCCATCTTCCGACACTAACCATATGAGTTGTCACTATATAACCTGCCCAACTCTTGCTTCTTACCCAATTCATCCAAAAAACTTTGTAACCAAATCATTTATTTACTAGCCTTTGTAGCAACAACATACTCCGCTTCTATTGTTGAGAGTGCAACAACACTTTGTAGTTTTGAAACCCAACTGATAGTTGTTCCAGTTACATTAAACACATACCATGTTGTGCTCCTCTTGATATATGTATCACCCTCCATATTTGCATCAACATATCCCTTTAGAGAAATGTTTGAACCACCAAAGTATAGTGCTTGATTTGTGGTACCTTTCAAATACCTGAGAATCCACTTCATGGCCATCCGATGTTGTTTTCCTGGATTATTCTTATACCTACTTACAACTCCCACTGCATGTGCAATATCAAGCCTTATGCAGACCATTGCATACATTAAACTTCTAACTATTGATGCATATGGAACTTTGGACATATAAGCCATTTATTCCTAAGTCTTGGGAGACACCTTCTTACTTAGTTTGAAATGGCTAGACAAAGGTATACTAACTGGTTTTCCATTCTACATATTAAATCTTTTCAACACCTTTTCTATGTACTCACTCTGAGACAATGTTAATTTTCAATTCTTCTTGTCTCTAGTTATTCTCATACCAAGGATTTGTTTTGCAACACCCAAATCCTTCATTGCAAATGAGTTTGCCAATTTTATTTTGAGCACATTTATGTCCTGCATGTTAGAACCTGCAACAAGCATGTCATCTACATATAATAACAATATAATATAGCTACCATCATTTTTCCTTTTGAGATAAACACAATGGTCAGAGTGACATCTAGTATAACCTTGTTTAGACATAAACCTATCAAATTTTAGATACCACTGCCTTGGGGCCTATTTGAAGTCATATAAGCTCTTCTTCAACCTTCACACTAGTTTCTCCTTTCCTTTTATCTCATATCCTTCTTCTTGCTACATATATATCTCTTCCTCCAAACCCCCATGGAGAAAGGCTATCTTTGCATCTAACTGCTCAAGATGCAAATCTTCAACTACTACTAGACTTAAAATAGTTCTGATTGAAGTCATTTTAAGAATAGGAGAAAATATTTCATCAAAATCAATACCTTTCTTCTATGCAAACCCCTTCACCACAAGTCTAGCTTTTTACCTATTTTTTCCTCCATCTTCTTCCTTTAGCCTATAAACCCATTTATTCTGCAATGTTGTTTTACCTACAGGAAACCTAACTAAGTCCCAAGTCTGGTTACGTGCTAAGGAGTCCATCTCTTCTTTATTGGCTTACTCCCACTTCTTCCTAGTTTCTATCTGGACTACTTCTTCATAACATTCTGATTCATCAGAATCAGTCAACAATACATAATATAATGAAGGAGAGTATTGTTCAGGAGGTCTACTTATCCTGGTAAATATTCTAACACCACTTTCAAGTGTTTGATGTGCTTGTTGCTATTGTGGTTGTTGTTCTGGCTATTGATCATTATGATTTTCAGGCACCATCACTTTTCCTGTGATATCGTCAAGCACTGTGTATTCTCTATTTTCTTTTTCATACTTCTTTTCCTACAACTAACTCTTATACAAGACCTTTTCATTGAATATTACATCTTTGCTCCTAATGATTTTGTGATTTTCATAATCGTATAAGTGATAACCATAATGATTAACACCATATCCAATAAAGGTACATTTCTTTGATTTTGCATCAAGCTTTGTTCTATTTTCTTCGTTAATGTGGACAAAGGCTTCACAACCAAAAGTCTTTAAAAATGAGTAGTTTACCTTTTTACCTATCCATGCCTCCTCTGAAATACCACCATCCAAGGAACTTGAAGACCCTCTGTTTATTAGATAAATAGCAGTATCTAAAACATCTGCCCGAAATTGTAAAGGCAATCCTGCATGCAATCTCATGCACCTTGCACACTCCATGATTGTCCTATTCATCCTTTCTGACACACCATTTTCTTGTGGTATTCCTGGAACTATCTTCTCTCTGCGAATTCCATTCTCTAAACAATACCTGTCAAACATTTTGTTGCAATATTCACCTCCATTTTTTGATCTAAGACAGTTCAATTTCTTTCCTGTCTCAATCTCAACCAAAGCTTTTCATTTCTTGAAAGTATCAAATACATCAGATTTATTCTTAATACAATAAATCCAAGTTTTTCTAGTTGCATCATCAATAAAAGTAACATAATAACGAGACCCACCGAGAGATGATACCTGAGCAGGTCCTCATACATATGTATGCACAAGCTCTAATTTTTTGCTCTTCTTTTCTTTCCAAACTCTGAGAAATCCGACTCTCGTCTATTTTCCATAAATGAAATTCTCAAAAAAGTCCAAATCAACATTCTTCAAACCCGGCAACAAATTCCTTTAGTGAAGAATCTTCGTCCCCTTCTCACTCATGTGTCCAAACCTATGATGCCATAATGTTGCATCTGCTCCTTTGGAAGTTAAAGCATTAATAGAGTTAGAAATACCACTTCATAAATAAAATGTACCAACATTTTCACCTTTTGCTATTACCAAGGCTCCTTTAGTGACCTTCCAAGCTTTATTTGTGAAAGTTGTCACACAACCTTCACGACCTAACTGCCTTGTTGAAATTAGATTTTTCTTCAGATTTGGAACATGCCTTACCTCCTTTAGCACTCATTGGTTTCCATTTTTCTATTTTAGAATAACCTTACCCAATCCAACAATTTCGCAGGGTTTATCATCACCCAAACAGACTTGTCCAAAATCTCCTTGAACATAGTCATGAAAATATTTCTTATCAGGTGTGGCATGGAATGAGGCCCCTGAATCTACCACGCAGGAATCAATAATATTTTCAAAAGAAAGAATCAAAGCATCTTGTAACACCTCACCTGTCACATTTTCTTCATGATTGTTTTCTTGTTGTGCATCTCCTTCTTTTCCCTTCTGAGATCTACATTCTTTTTTCAGGTGCCCTTTCTTTTTGCATTTCCAGCACACTATCCCCAATCTAGACTTGGATCTACCTTTCCTTCATTTACTGCGATATCTTGAGCTCTTTCCTCTTTCCATTTTTCTTCCCCTAGAATCTGCACTCAAAGCATTACTTGATGTCCCACCAGAGCTTTTCCATCACATTTCCTTCCTAAGGATTGCACCGACAACATCATCAAACTTTAAAGTACTAGATCCATAGACAGAGTTACTAATGGCCATAACTAAACCATTCCAACTTTCTGGCAATGAGCACAAAAATAACACAAGCCTAACTTCATCATCAAAATTTACCCCTACAGAACTTAATTGACTTATAACTATATTAAAATCATTTAAATGATCTACAACATATCCACCTTCTAACATCTTCATATTAAATAAATGCTTCATAATAAATACCTTATTTAAGGCAGAGGGTTTTGCATATAGTTTGGCCAATTCCGACATTAAACCCTGTGTTGTCATTTCCTTCGAAATGTTAAAGGTGACCGATGTTGCGAGGCACAACCGTACTATTCTAAGTGCCTTTCTATCGAGAAGGTTTCAATCTTCATCGTCATACCCATCGGCATCTTTGTTTTTTTGCCCAATGGTAGGTACAAATCTTTCTAATACATATAGTCTTCCATCTGCATCTTCCATTGCGAGAAGTTTTGGCTATTAAATTTCTCTACCCTAAACTTACCATCTTCCTCCATTACTCCCACTTGAATGAGGAACCCTTCTTTCTTGCGAATTTATCAACCAAGTAGACCTTCGGCTCTGATACCAGTTGTTAGAAAATTATATATTACAAAGCAATGGAACACATAAAATATTGCAGAAATATAAACACAAAAAATGCATAAAACAAGAAAGACACAGATATACGTGGTTCACCTAGTTTGGGCTATGTCCACGGAGAAATAGCTAGTGCTTCTTTTATTATATTATCCAGCAAACTGAAGAGATACAACCTACAACAGATCCGCTATAACTCCCTCTTCGCTCTCAATCTCCTCTCTCTTCCTCACTCAGACTACATATCTACATAGACGCAATACAATTCCCTCATATATAGTGAGGGGTTTCCTTCTAGGGGAAAAAGCCCTAAATTAGACATAACTTCTACCATCAGATCATCAACCTAATGAATGGCCCAGATGGACTAGAAATTACTAGACTTTTACAAGGCAATTTTTCATCTATTTTTAGCTTAAGGGGCGCTGCCCCTGAACCCCCGCAATGGGACTGTTGGCCCCGAGACCCCCCAATTGGGGGGGATCAGCCCCCTGAACCCTCTTGTGGGGGACAAGTCCCCCCTGCACCCCCCTACGTGGAGGGGTGTACAATCTTCCTCGGGTATACATCCGGCTGAAACATTTGAATAGAGAAGATAATCAGGCTCCACACCCAATAGTGAATGCTCCAATTATAAGGTGGTTGCTTTTATTAGAGCAGTTTGATCTAACCATTATTGATAAGCCTAGCAAAGAGAATGTTGTTGCAGATTTTTTGTTTAGGGTGAATCTTCCTGCAGGTGAAGAAGGAATGGTAGATGACCAATTACTAGACAAGAACTTGCTTTCTATTTCAGTTCTCTCTCTATGGTTTGCTGATATAGAAAACTATTTGGCATTAGCACAATTCCTGCCAAAATTCCCCTCTAAAGAAAAGGAAAAGATAGTCAGGAAGAGTGCCCCCTTCACTCGGATCGGGGGTAACCTTTTCAAAGTTGGCCCAGATCAACTCTTGAGAAGGTGTATAAGGGAAGAGGATGATTTTGACATCCTTCTGACCTATCATGATGTGCCTTGTGGAGGTCACTTTGCAACAAAGAGGACAGCATTCAAGGTGTTACAAGCAGGCTATTATTGGCCCACTCTTCATTAGAATGTGGAAAAGTACATTATTCAATGTGATCAGTGCCAGAAGATGGGAAAGCCTACTCCAAGAGATGAAATTCCCCTACAGCCTAAAGTGACTTTCAATCCATTTGACAAGTGGGGCATGGACTTCATTGGGCCTCTCAACCCTCCTTTAAAGAAAAAACAATACATTATTGTGTGCACTGATTATTTGACTAAGTGGGCTGAAACCAAGGCAATTAAGGCAACAACAGAAGAGACGGTGGCTGAGTTCCTAAGGGAGAATGTATTCTACAAATTTGGGTATCGTATAGAGCTAGTCACAAACCAAGGGAGCCAGTTTACCTCCAACATGATTGAAGAACTACTCAGCCATTTGAAAATCAAGCGTAGGACCTCCACTCCCTATCATCCACAAGCCAATGGGCAAGTGGAGGTGACTAAAAGGGGACTGGAAAGCATCTTAACCAACGTAGTGAGCAACAACAAAATGGATTGGGTGGAGAGACTAGTTGATGCCACCTGGGCCTATAATACAACATGGAAGACCACCATTGGATTTACCCCCTATGAGCTAATCTGTGGGAAAAAGGCTTTGCTTTCGATTGAGTTTGAATATAACACATTGATGATGGCAACTCAACTAGATTTGGATCTCAATCATCCACATAAAGAAATATTGTTCCAATTTAATGGCTTGGATGAATTCAGAACGTAGGCCCTCCTACATACAGAGATAGTTCATCTTCAGAGGAAGATCTATAATGATAAACATATTAAGGAGAAGAAATTTCAAGAGGGCGATTGGGAATTGTTATAATATTCTAGGTATAAAAACTTCAAGGGAAAAATAAGGACATGATGGCTTGGACCTTATGTGGTGGAGAGATGCCATGACAATGGTTTAGCTCAAATCAAAACTATAAATGAATAAGCCATTCCATTGCTTGTTAATGGACACAGATTGAAAATGTACAAGAGGCCTTTATGAAAGCAAGAGTTCATTGAGAATATCAATAAAACAATGATGATGGTGGAGCAAGTTCTAGCTCCTTCGTCATCAGGTCACTAAGAAAAAAAAGAAAAAACAATAAGGACTCAGGTGAAAACCTCCATGACGCGCTTGAGTCCCATCTTTGGGTTGAAAATCTCATGAGGTGGCCTAAGGATGAGAAAAAATAGAAAGAAGAATAAGAATATCCCTCGGTGGAAACCTTCCTTGAGGGAGCTAGGGCAAACATCTAGGGTTAATAGCTCTCTGAGGTAGCCTAGGTGTTTTTCAAAAAAGAAAGGAAAGAAAGAGAGAGATAAAGATATAATTGTTATTTGTAGGTGGGTGAGAAAGACAACCAAGAAGCTAAAATGAGATCCAAAGGGAACCCTGCCTCACACATATCCATCTCCTCTACTCCTTACCATGCATCACTCCATCATTTCTATCATTTTCCACTCCACTTCTTTAGTTTATGCATAGATTCTATTTTCTACAGGATCCCCTGTATTCCTACAAGACCCCTTGAAAACATACTGGATGAACCCATAGGAATTACAGTGGTCTGGAAAACCTACATGAAGCAATTCGATCTTGAATGGTAGGGTTTTTATGTCCGTAAAAGTCATCCTAGACATGATCTAACACCTCACCTCGTCCATTAACATCATCCCTACAATCACCATACAAAATAGAAAGAGATCAGTCTCTGCCAATTATGAAAAAAAAAAGGAAAAACAGAGGAGAGTAAGAGCATTACCTAAATGTCCCTTTCTCCACACACACTCCTACTCCTCTCTCCATTCATTGCACCATTCTCACAGCTCCAGCTAGAAACATGATTAAGAAATTCTAAGGGAGAAGCAACTACAAGACATCCTGTAGGAAATCCTGTAGTAGCCTACCGCACAGAATGTCAATCATTAGCTATAGGTCTTCACTAGGATGATCCAAGTGCTCCATAGTAGAAACAACATCAAATATTTTGTGACAAACACCTACAAAAGCCAAGAAACCATCAACAGATAGGAAGAGGAGAAAGAAGAATTACCATGGAGCAAATAAACAACACAACACCTCTGAACTTGGACAACTACAACATGGGATGAAGACCAGAGGTAAGTATCCCGCTCACTCACTCATATGCATCACTTGATCAAACATTGTAAGTGTTATGATATAGCTGGTTTATAAGTGAAAAGGTGGCTAGTTTACTTGGCCACCTTCGTTCAGTCATCACATGCAAAACCGAGTGTCCTCTCACACGTGGCTGCAGTCAACTCAAAGACAGAGGAGGAGTAGGACAAGAGGTGGTTAATTATGTATCTACTAGGTGGGAGATGACTACAAGGAGTGGAAATGATGAGGTGGTAGTGGGGACCAATGGTCCAAAAATGAAAACATACCTTTGCTACCAGCACACCACCTCACCCTGAAACACCATAAAGGGAAATAAAACATTGTTTGCATGCATTCATGCATTCCACCTCCTTGAAACCCCATCACTCAAGTCACCCTCATAACTCTGGCCACCCACCAGAAGCAGGGATCCATCGTTCTACAAGAGAATTTCTACAAGAGCATGCATAGGAATTCCTACAGGAGTAGTCTACAAGATACACAGAGGCAGTCTACAGGATAGATAGAGAAGAATTCAAGAGGGGATATCACGGGAAATTTCCACTTCCACTATTATAAGGAGGTAGTGTTAGGGCCTAAATCTACCTCTAGCTAAGAAAGGTAGGTCAGTTTAACATCAAACCATGCTTAACCTGGTAGCTGGCCCTGCCAAGTCGGCAGAGGGATCTCTCCTTGTCAATATCAGGAAAATACTGCAAATGAGGCTTGAGATGACTGATGTAAAGACTAATTTTAGGCTAGTTATATGTTCAGAGGAGTTTTATTGAATTTTATGTTGGTTTGTTGGATCAAATGTGAAAGGCAGTTTTGGGTCTAGGGAATGGACTCAGTCTTGCAGAGGTTTTTGTGGGGCGAGGTAGGCAAATGCTTTAGTACTTTGAAATAAGTGAAATGGAGAGTCTTAAGACTAGTGAGGAGTTGGAGAGGGCATGAAGGTATCAAGAATCCTCTTCAAACAATAGAAAACATATAAAGCTAAAGAAACCCTAAGGTAGAGCACTGCAACATCAATGATTTCTACCTTTATACTTGATTCATTTAGTTAAGATGAAGAGAGAGAGAGATGATGGCACACATAAACATATGATAACTTGAATCATAGAAGGAAAAACAATACTAAATCACCTTGCCACAAGAATCTCACAAAATGCTGCAAACCCTGGTCTATTTCCTTGCCAAACTGCAGAGATGAATGTACAATCATGCTCAAAGCATTCACAAGAGTCCAACCTTTACAAATGAATGAAAAAAAACATGATATAGACCTCCAAACCACCTGTTCTATATATCAGGGGTTGAATCCATGAGGATATGGGTGGTTTCAAGCATATCTAAACTAGGAACAAAAAAATAGGCAGTGGAACAACTTGCCTCTAAAACCTAAGAAATTGATTCATTCAACTCCAAACCACCTACAACTGATGTATCTACCTTATCAAGTAAATTTTTATCATTTTTACATCATAGTACATCAATTTACATCATGTCAGCACATGAATTTGACCATAAGAGATAAGAAGTCAAACTAGAAGAAAACTAGGCGAAAAATAAAGTTTTTGAGCAAAATTGGCACGTTTTCATCCTATGTGTAGCGCCACTTTTTCTGTGCATAGCGCTTTTTCCTAGGAGGCCTTCCCCTTCACCAAATTTTGTCCACGTTGGCTTGTTGGGAAGATCTGTCTATCTAACTTCTAGGAAAAGTGTAATTTTTTAATTTGGTGGCCATTTTCCCCTCCAAAAAGCAGTTCTCCCAACACTACTTCCTGTGTGGCCAAAAAGTGGCAGAGAGGGCATTTTTGAGGTATTTTTGACCCTTTTTGTGTCCCAAAACTTCTCCAAATTTCCTATTAATTTCTAGGTATGCATATTTTTTCATGAGGAATCCAAAAATCCAAAGGTGTTCTCCAGAGGAGCTCCCTATCAAAAGCGAGCGCCAAGTGGTGCTACACACCTGTCAAAAAAACCTGTTCTTTACTTGAAAAATTCAAAATTGCCAAAACATTTGCCAAATTTCTTGAAATTTGGCATGAGTGATCTGCATCAAGTACTATGTTGGGCCAAGGAAGATTCAGCCAGGATATTGAGCTTATCTTGCTCTTTCTTGCTCCTCAAAGTTTTCCTCAACTTGGCTTTTAGGCAACTTATCCTAGTTTTGCAAATTTTGTTTCATGCCAAATAGTGATATGCCGTGTGCCACAACCTATTTTTCTCCTTATTGGCCTTCTCAAGCAACTTCTATAAGTGCATATTTTCCCTCTCTAGCCATGATTCTTGGTTAGCATCAATCTCTTGCTGAAGGGGTGTCAATTTGACTTTCTTTCTTTTTGTTGCTTGCTTGTTTTCCCTCATGGTTTGTAGCTCCATGATTGTCTTCTTATCCTCCAACTTCTTATTCTGTTCCTCAAGGTAATTTATGATCCACTTAGCCTTTTCAAGTTTAGGAGCTAAGGCATGGATATCAATTTTATAGACATTTTTGGGCACTGTAACCCCAATCATACATGTCCATAAACCAAGGGCTTCTAAGTCCCTAGAAGTGTTGCTTCATGCCCTAAAGGAAAAAGGTCAGTTGATTACATCATCTCCCAGAAGTTCTCCACAAAAAACTGCTCAAAACTAGTCAAAACTGGACCATACAGATTGCCCAATGTAGAGGGTGTGATTCATCTCACCTTCTTAGTGTAAAAAGTGTGATGCATACTGGAAATCCCTTCTGTAGGGTGTGATGGGTGAGAATAGACAAATGGGAGAGACAATTTGCAAGGTGGATGATCATGGAATCTTCTAGAAACTTCTCTTGTGACATTTTCCTCTTTGAATTCACCTAGGGATGAGTAAGAGATCATCAATCGCCAAGTGGAATCAAGAAATATCAGAGAGAGGACACTAATCAAAAACCCAGTAGCTGACTCACCCCCCTACAAACATCTATATATGGATCCCTCATCACAGAGATTCGAAGGCTGGAATCTTGTATCTTGTAAGGAGTGCAATGTCATAGTGTTGTGTGATCTAAGCTTTTCATGAGGTCAAGAAGGGCTTTCATGCTGAGAGGATGACGCTGGGTCAAAACAATTGGTTGTAATCCTCTTTGCTATTCTTGATATTAATAAAGCTATTTGAGTTTTCCTCCACATTCTTGTATGTTTGATGATATATGCATTTGTGTGGTCAATATATATCTAGTCCTATATTGTTTGTGATTGTAGATCTCTATTCTTCGATAGTATTATGCTACTTTTATCCCACAGGTACTCTTTGAAGCTGGGAAAACAAAGAAGGAGCGGTAAAGATCTGTCAGAAGGTAGAGGAACCAAGAAAGGAACCAAGCGCAAGACTGAGGTTGGTGTCCTTTGTTCCCCTCTTATCTACCTCTCATAAAGGAAAGCAAAAGTAGTTTTGGTTTGTTTGTTTCTAAGATAGCTACCCGTCTTAGTGGGCCTCGTGGCTTCGAGTGGACACTAGATTTCCTGATAATAGTCAGCTTCTTGCTCTTTGATGATCTCCTTGAGTTTTGAGCTTTGGGAGATGAAATCAATATCCTCATCCTAAATCAAAATAAAATCTCTCTCCTGACCTTCAAAAGGCCCTTCTTCATGGAATGGTTGCTTTCGTTTACCGTATACCTACACTGCTGAAAAATAAGACAAAGTTGATTTCACCCTTGATAGCATTTTCTTGTTGTCTGGTGAAGGAAACAAGACCCCTTCCATACTGGGTGGAGATAGTACTCATTTTGTAGCTAAAAAAAACCTCCTTCACCCATTTTCATAAGTGAAAAATACTGGGACACTTGTAGCTTGAGCCTCACGAACTTCTGGTTGATTTGAAGGCCCTCCTTCCTCTTGAAAAACTGATGGGATCACTTGAGGGCTTTTGAAAACCTCATGTGAAATGAAAGTATCCCATGAAACATTCAACAAACTTAGCTGATGCAAAACAACAATCTTGATCAATGAAAAATGATAAATGTTGTTGAACTTTTGGTGAAAAGGTTTTCTTTGCACAATGTAGCCATTTTCTCAATGTTTCTGCATATGAAATAGGGGAGGTTCATCATCCTCACTCTAGTGAAATGCATCAATAATCTAACATGATAGGTGTATAAGTGAGAAAATCTCCCTCCACAGTTGAAGTATTTGATAATGAACTTCATGAGTGGAGCATGAGTGTCTTGTAGGTATCTGAAAGGAAAGACCCTATTGATTTTCTTTTGATAACTAGCCTTGATATAAGGCTCATAATGCTCTTTGATCACATGCCGTCCTTTGCTCCATTGTTCACCTACATTTGGAATACCTATTTCTTTAGCTATAGTTTTAGGTGTTAAAGTGAAGGAAACACCTGCTAAGTTCACCTAGCTATTGTGAAGATGAAGGACAAATAACCTGGCAAGTTCATGGTGGTATTTCACCCTCTCTACCATCTCACAAAACTGGTAGTAAGACAGATGTTTGAAACATGTTACTACAAGGGGACAAGCCAATAATTATGTGAGTGTGGTGGGCTCCTCCCAGATGTTTTTTCCTCCCTTATGTGGTTTTCTTAGTGCATGAATCTCTTGGGAGGAATCACTCACAGCTTCCTCATCCCTTTCATAAGTTGAATCTGTCTCCATATTCACCACTGTATGGTGCAAAATGATGAGTATGAAGAGATTTCATTTCAAAAATAGGTGACCCTTGTTTTCTTCTTTGGGATTTGATGAATGGGACTGATGAGTGGAAGGTTTTAATGCTAGCTGTAGGGTTATTAGGGAATGATAGGGTTTTGGGAATGAGTATTAGGGTTTGGGGAATAGTGGGAATAGGTGTTAGGGTTTTAGAGTTTGGGGATAGAGGGTAGAATAAATGTCAAAAAAAGAGGGAAAGGGGAAGAAAATGAAAAGAAATGCAGTGAAGGGAAAATTATGCAAAGCAGTAGACTAAGAGCAAGAATGACAAGAAGCAACAAACCCTAGGCACTTTTGCAATTCAACTGTGTAGCAAAATAGGGTTTGATTTTTTCACCTATCAAAACATTATCAATGATGAACAAATCTCTTTTTATGAAAAATTTGGAGAGTTCACTTGGAGAAATAGTATTGAGATATTTTGGAGCTTTTGATGGTAGATTGGATGAATTTGTGGCTTGGCAGACTAGTGCACCACGCCAGTTCAAAGTTCAGTGTAATTTCTACGCCCAATGTGCCACGCCGAGCAGGTGCGCCGTGCCAAGAGCAATCTCAGAACTTTGCTGCAATTTTCCTCTATTTGCCTCAAAGCGTAATTTTCACCTTGTTTCTCTCTCACTTTGAGCAAATGAAGTTTTCAAATACCAAACATAACTTTATATCCACCTTGGATTTTAATTTTTCATTTGAAAAATTCATTTTTCTAAAGTTCCTTTTCACTTTGTTCTTTAAAAACTTTGTTTTGTAGTTTGGCTCTCTTTTGGTCGTTTGATGGACTAATGTTTGGATTTTCTTGTCTCTTTTGCAGGAGCTAGAGTGCAGAAGTTTGACAAGGTGATCCAAGGCTACAGATGATCCTTATTACATATGAAAACAATAAAATTACATGTAATTGCTATACATAGAACAAAAAAACTATGTTTTTCCTCAAAACATGGTTTTGAGGAAAAAATCAAATACTAAGTATATCATTATTGACATTTTGATCTTGAGACCTTATTAGACCTCCTCATGTGCCTGTTGACCATTATTGAGCTTTTACATGACTATGGTGGCAAACCCTACACCTAATGAGACTTGAAACACTAAAATGATTTCTGCAATTGAAACGAAATAAAAATGACAATAGATGACTTGTACATATGGAAATAGGCAAACAGATGAAAAGCATGAGGGAATTTGATAAAGAACCGCTACCATCATATGATCCGTGACCTAATGGAATGCAGTCGATCAGCTGAGACACCTAAAATGCATGGAAAAAGAGAATTTTGATCACTGATGGAGGGATGAAGATACCGACACTGACATTGGCTCCAATGGGGATGGTAGCTCCTAGGAGGTGCCAAGAACTACAGATCTCTAGAAAGCAAACAATGCCTCTTCCATTGGGCTATGGAGTCAATAACTTCAGCAAACATAAAATCAACATTTTGACTCGAAATTGACTCAATTACATGACTGAAAACTGACTGAAAACTGACTTAAACAACTGACTCTATCAACCCACACTAAATAATCAAAACCTGATATCAAACCTTCAGTTTTATAGACTTCACTTCAGGCCCCAAACTAACTGAATGGCGACAGTGCACACTTGCAATGAAGGAAATAAAATGCTATGTACAGTGACAAATTGGACAGCAAAAAGTATCTCAAAGATAATACTGTTTCAGCAGCTGACCATTGACTGGCCCTCCTACAAAATCTTCCCCATTCATTTCTTTTAGTAGAAAATCATTTTGACCCCGATATGCAACAATTTTGAAATGTCCCTTCCATAGATTCTCGAACTTTCTCTGCTTTCCTTTGTTCTCATTTCTAGCATCCCATTTGAGCATTATGTCTTCAATCTGAAACTTATCTGACTTTGCCTTCTAGTCATATATTTTTTTTATTAGCTCTTGCAGTCTGAAGGTATTTTGGAAAACCTCCTCTCTTGTCTACTGTAAATGGATCATTTGATTTATCCTTTGCTGAAAATGATCCTCCTCGCTACCAGCTTCCTGTAGAAGTTTTACCACCGGGACTATGAGAGATGTCAGGAACACCGTGTCAACACCATATACTAATTCAAACGGAGACATGCCAATTGATTTCTTCTAACTTACTCTATCTGCCCATAATGCATTAACAATCTTCTTGTGCTAGCTCTTTTTGTTTGTTTCCAGTAGCTTTTTGATGATGTTAACTAATGATTTATTTGAAGATTCCACCAATCCATTACCTTGCAGATAGTATACAGTAGAGTGCCCCAAGGTAATTTGATATTTGTTACAAAAATCAAACATCTTTTTAGATGTGAAAGCTCTTGCACTATCTATAATTAGCTTGTTAGGACAACGAAAACGTGACAAAATATTATTTTCGAGAAACTGAATTATTATCACATCGGTAGCCTGGCGAGTGGGGATGGCCTCAATCCATTTTGTAAAATAATCCATCGCTGTTAAGATCCACTTATGCTGAGCTGAAGATGTAGGGTGGATCTCTCCAATAAAATCAAGGCCCCACTGTTGAAACATAGCACTAACTTCAACCGGTTTGAGAGGTAGTGGCTGTAATTTTCTCCTTCCCTGAAAAATTTGACATTCATGGCAGCTTGTAATAGTTTTATAAACATCAGCAAAGAGGGTAGGCCAATAGTACCCTGCTCTCAAAATTTTATTTTCTGGCGTTTTCCAAAATGGGTGACCTCCACAATCCCCCTTGTGAAAATCATCCATGACCTATTTCTCTTCTTCCTCAACCAAACAATTTAGCAACATACCTCTGAGATATTTCCAATACAAAGAATTATTCATAATACAAAATTTGGTAGCCCTTAATTTTAGAGTTCTACTTTTGTTTCTAGCCATCCCCAGTGGTGGTGAAAGATTTTGTAGCACATATTCAATATCTGAATACCAAGGAGAATGGATAAAAATTTCAGATACCTGAACAAGTGAGTTGTCCTCATCTTCTTTGGACATGGTAGCAATCAAGTTTATGTTCAAGGCATGCAAATTATACTCCACCATCAATTTTGCTAGACCTTGCCCCTTGATGAGCTTTGTTGGCTTTATCTCCAAGTCATATTCTAACAAAGTTGTGATCCATTTGCCTCATCTCCCTTCTATATCTATCTGTACTAAAACATCTTTAACGGCTACATTAGGGACATAGGCAAGAATATGAGAATGTAGAATATATACTCGAAAATATTTCAAAGCTTTCACCAAGGCAAGAGCATGCTTTTCAATAATATTATACTTTAAAGCTACATCTCTTATTGTTCTGCTGAAAAAGGCAATTGGCTTCTCAAGCTAATCTCTTTTCTACATTAAGACCGTGCCATAGTATGCTCTGAAGTGAATGAAAATAAAATGAAATCTTGGGAATAATCTGGGCTGATCAAAATTGGAGTTGAAGAAAGGGCCAACTTTAAAAAATTGTAATATTTGATAGCTTCCTCAATCCACTTTACCACACTATCTTTCTTCAAGACGTTTGTGATTTCCCTCAAATATTCTACTAGATCTGGCACAAAACGACGTGAGAAGTTCATCTTACTGGGGCCTTTGATCTCCTTTTACTACGAGGAAAATCAATTTTCTGAATGGCTTCCACTTGAGTAGGATCGAGTCAGATGCCTTCATTGGATATGATGTGATCAAGAAGCTCTTCTTGGGATTAAGAGATATGTCATACTTTCTACATTGCTGAAAAACAATCTTCAAATTATAAAGATGTTCCTCATCTAAACTAGAAAAAACTGTCAAATCATCAAGATAAACCACTAAAAATACATCTTTCTCATTTGCAAAGGTGATATCCATAACCCGCTGATCCAGGTGGATATTGGTGGCCACCTGCCAAGTCCACCTGGACCCCCACCATTTTCTTTCTCAGCATTTTCAGTTTCCTTAATTGTAGTACAACTTACTATTTTTAGCACTTTTTCGGGTCCTGAACTTCCGGAGCCGTTTTGAGGCCCTAAACGACGTTTTTTTGGGGAATCCGGGGGCAACACGGGTCCATGGAACATGGACCAGTGTTGCTTGTTCCAATAATGATAGTGCTCGAATACACCTTTCTAATGAGCTATTGTACGCGTCAAACGGAGATCATATGCTAAAGTTACGACCCCGGGAAGTTGATGTGCCAACTTACCCCCAAACGGGGCCCACGGTTTGGCGTTTCATATCCTAGGGTTAGGTTTTGGAATGTGAAGGGTTTTTCATTGTGTCTCAAACAATAAATAGGCCTTCGAGCCTCATTGTAACACAGTTCAGACGCATGTAGCCATCACATCTCTTCTCAGAGATAAGCTACCATCGCCCTAGCTAGTTTATTTCCATTTCTGATTGTAAGCATATTTTAGTATTTTCCATTAATGAAATGAAGTATTATTTCTGCTGCATATTTGTGTCTATGGTTATCTCTATAATTTGTTGCGTTCCTGTTTAAATCTGGATCAGTGGTATCAGAGCGGTCTGCTTTTTCTCTGTTTTTCTTTGCATGTCCCCAACAAGGTCGGGATATAAGGAGTTAGGGCTTGAACTGGTTGAACCTTTGAAAGACCAGCCTCGCAAATCCCGACGGCCTCCCATGGAGGACGAGAAGAAAGACGAGGGGGCAGGAGATCCCATCAAAATCTTGCTCGAAGAAGCACTCGAGCGACAACGGAACGCGATGATGGACAACTTTGCGCAGATCCTTCAGTGGCTACCCAGAAGCAACGCATCGACTTCCAGCAGCTTCTCTGGAAACACCACACCCTTTAAGGTACAAGTTAATTTTGAAATCCCCATATTCGAGGGTCAGATAGACACCGATGCCGTAGATAAAGGTTAAATCTGCTAGAGGGTTATTTTTCTGTTCATGAATTTTCGAGTCGGGAAAAGATTGTTTTTGCTCTTCTCAAAGCAGCCCCCCACGTCAAGGACTGGTGGGAAACCGACTGGTGGGAAACCTACTGCGAACAGAAGGATGAAAGTACTGGCTCACTATTTTCAGCCGCACCCACCTGGGACTTGTTCCAAGCGGCCATCAAGGAGCAGTACTACCCTATCGGGAGCTATGAGGATGAATACATAAAGTTGACCATGCTGCGGCAGGGAAGGGACCAAGACGTGCCGGAGTTCACCAATCTTTTCCATACCCTTCGCACAAAGTTAGGTATCAAGGATTCGAAGCAACATTTGATACTCAAATACCGTGGTTGCCTGCACAAGTACATCCAGGAAGAAATACAATTCCTAAACATCCCCTCGCTCGGGGCAGCATACCGGTATGCCGTCAAGGTCGAACAGAAGTTGAAACAAAAGAAGCAAGATTTTGGATCTGCGAATCCAAAGCAGGAGAAAGGTGCCCCTAAACCACAGAACAAAGGACAAAGCCAAGGCGGGACAACCCAAGACAACTAGCTGAAGCTGCAAGCAAAGAACAGCGCTGCGAAGCCGAGAAAGGACACTGGAAAATGGTGCAAGTTCCATAAGAGCTCCACTCACAACACAAGTGAGTGTCGGGCCAAGCAGTCATTGGTGGCTGAGCTAAAGGTTTCAGAATCAGATGCATGTTCCGACTCTGAGTCATAACCCGATAAGGGGTATGAAAAAGGGAAGCAGATCATTGATGTGGACCCCAGCGCCACTGTTGCTACCGCAAAAATCCAGAAAAATGAACCCGAAGATCCAGAGGAGGAGGAGCGTCTCTTCCACTCCCAGATGTGGGTAAAGGGCTCCCCGATACAGTTCATTGTTGATAGCGGGAGTCAAAAGAACCTCATTTCTGCAGAGGTCGTGAAGCGGTTGGGCTTACCGACCACAACACATCCACAACCATACACCATTGGGTGGCTTCACCAAGGACGAGATCTTCGTGTGTGCCAGCAGTGCCGCCTTCCGTACAACATCAAACCCTTCACGGATGAGGAATTGTGTGACATTGCTCCCCTTGAGGTTTTTGATGTATTACTAGGACAACCATACTTGTGGAAGCGACATGCTGTGTATGAATCAAGGCCCCGTGCTGTTATTATTACATTGGGGAATAAGTTGTTCAGGATACCAGAGGTAGCACCACCTGCCGCCATCTCTTTGATTACTGCAAAACAATGCAGTAAGATCATTTCCAAAACCAGGAAATTTGTTTTCCTGATGATACGCCCTCAAGAGAAGAAGAAGACAGTGGCCGCGGCCTCCAAACGGGGTCCCTCTACACAACAGCTACAGATGGACAAGATTGTGGAGGAGTACGAAGACATCTTCACCTCCCCGGCAGGGGTTCCTCTGCACTGTCAAGTCAAGCACTCCATCGATCTGACCCCAGGGGTGCCGCTACCCAATGGACCAATTTATCGGCGCTCCGTTCTGGAGAACAATGAAATCAAGAGGCAGATTCAGGAGCTCCTGCAGAAAGGTCACATCCGTCCGAGTTCTTCGCCCTGTGGGAGCCCGATAGTGTTGGTACAGAAGAAGGATGGGACGTGGAGACTCTGTATTGACTATCGGGCGCTGAACAAGATCACTGTCCGTAATAGGTACCCGATCCCGCGGATTGATGACCTCCTAGACAAACTAAAGGGGGCGAAATTTCAACAAGATCGATCTGAAGTCAGGATATCACCAGGTGCCGATCGAGCCCTCAGATGTTTGGAAGACTGCCTTCAAATCCAAGGAGGGCCTCTTCGAATGGTTGGTCATGCCTTTCGGATTGACGAATGCTCCTGCAACCTTTATGAGGCTAATGGATGACATCTTGCGGCCATTCACCAACTCCTTTGTAGTAGTATACTTGGATGACTTTCTGATCTTTAGCCAGAGTTGGGAAGAGCACCTTCACCACATCCGACAGGTTCTCCAAACACTGCGGAAACACAAGCTATGTGCCAATTTGGAGAAATGCACTTTTGGCATGGCCGAGGTTTAGTATCTGGGATACATCATTGATGAACAAGGGGTGCATGTCGATCCAGCCAAGGTCCAAGTCATTCGGGATTGGCCCTCTCCAACCACTCTAACAGAGCTCTGCAGCTTT